>LPNX011110159.1:59828-167328 GCA_001517045.1 Pseudotsuga menziesii | reverse complement strand
TGAGACCTCTTTGCCTCTCAAGAAACCCACATCCCCCTCTCTTCCACTCACATTCCCCATTGAGCCATAACTCCTCCTCCATTGCTGAGTGAGATAGGGAGGTGCTTCCAGCCAGGGCATGGTGGCCAATTTCACCAAAGGAGAGGTATAACATCATTCTGTTTAATAGTTTAGTTGTTCTTTGACCCATGTCTCTTGCAGGTTTATTTCTAACACATTTTTGTACGTTTATTTCTATGCTTTAGTTGTTTGCAGGTAGCCAAGGCGAATCCCTAACCTTGTTTGTAGAGGGGCTCACAGCCATCATTTCTCCATTCTCTTCTTTCTATTCTTAGTTTAGTTTTTGTCCATTTACATTCAGTTTTTCCATTTTTACAGTCTTTATTCACGGAGGAACCTACCCTTCTATCCTATAGACAGAAGGGAACCATTCCTGCCCCTGTAGCAAGAAGAAATCCCTGCTACAGAACTGGCGACCATACAAGGTTGATCCCACTGGATCCTTGGGTTTATTTTTCAAAGTTTTAGTTTTTAGTTTTGTTTTTTTCCCTAGTTTAGTTTTCTATTAAATATAGCTTAGATTCTTATTTATTTACATTTATAGTTATTGTTGAGCCTCCTCAAGGCCAATCCAAGCCCATTTGGCCACAGTACCAGTTACTATTTGTCATTCTCTGGTTTGCAAATCACTCAACTGTGCAAAAATGGCCAAACCAAATTTCTAAAAATTCACCTATGTTTGGGCTCATTTTCTGTCCAAACAGTTGAGCCATTTGCGAATTTGCTCACAGTTCCGGGTAAAAGGGCATGTTTCTGAAGTGGCTTTTCAATCGTTTGAAGTAATTCCTCAAGGTTTGATCAGAATCCACTTCGCAAAAATAGGACTTTTACAGGTGCGTGACCCATTTTTTGGCTTCACTGTTTTCTTTCATAGGGACTATCAGTGCGGCTCAACCACCTATGTCCAGCACTGTAAGTCAATTTCAGTTTCTATTTTAATTTCCTGTAATTGCATCAATAAACAATGTGTAAATTCCAAGTAAATCTTAATGGTTTAATCAAATGAATGTATCTTAAACTAAAATCAACCTAAAACTAACTGTCCTGCTCACCCTTCCTCCTCTACCCAGTCATCACCCTTCGTGGTATTCTGGGATACGACAATGGGAAAGCTCGCATAGATCTAGGCTCTTCATTGAATATTCTTCCAAGCCACTAAAACCAGATGACCTAGAAGGTAGACAGGGTAGAGAAGGACGGCTTCTCACATTGCTAAGCATCCTCCTTGTTGATCGACCTTGCATCCGGGAGGTGACCTATGGATCTATGAATGGGCTTAGTCCCATTGTGTTGAGAGCCCAGCACCTTCTCTTGGTTGAGGAGGAATATCAGTGTGAAGTAGTCATCTAGTTAGGCCATCAACATTCAGGGTTAAAAACTATATTTGTTTACAATTTATGATTATTCAATGCTTGCATACATAACCACAATATGATGAATTCATAAACCATTTGCAGCTACCAAATACCAGAAATACAAACAAACAAATACACCATACCAACTAATTAACCCAACTGAGTTCATGACGCTAAGAGAGCCTTAAAATTTACCAATTTACACTAAGTACAAACAAATATGCATCCTTTGAGGACATAATTCCTTGACTACTTCAACTGTGGGAAGTACTCGGGCTCTTCCCAGAAACTCATTGTGAGGAGTACCATAGGAACCACAAAGTAGCTGGTCATTGAGAGGAACTACCAAGAGAAATGGGAAATGACCCCTTCTGATTGAGTAGAATGGCCTGTGAGGAAAAAGCCAAGCACTATCTTCTGGAAATATTGGTGGTCGAGTGACCACCTACAACCAATAATAAGCCACTAAAATTGGGGTCCAAACATCATTCCCACCAATTTCATACATAAAATCTAACACAATTGATCCTCCACGCTCTTCCTCGCACCTAAGAGGTGAACCACCACCATTTGGAACACTCAACCGACACCATCGAAACCATTCTCAGTGATCTCCTACACCATCAGAAGGCCACATAGCCTCTGATTCTGATTCAGACCCATATTAGTCTGAACCAGACCTCCATACTGCACCATCAAGCCCCATGGCTGGTGCAAATCCGGATCCATTTTTCAGCATACCCATAGCAAGTAGACCCATGTCCACATCAAAACCTATCACCCACAACCTGGCAAGTGGCCCAAGCACAGTCATGCAAACTGTCATCAGTTAGCTTCCACCACCCATAGTGACCAGCCAAGCTAGCCTACTTGCAGCACACGGGGTCAGTGGCCCAAGCACATACACTGCCCCTCCTACCATACATGGGGGCAGTGGGTCATCCACTTACATTTCCCCTACTATCATACATGGGGGCAATTTCCCTGCCACTCATATTTCCCCCCCCACAACACTTAGGGGCATTATCCCATCCGCAATGGTCCCACTGCAAGTACCCCCAGTCGTGCACATGCATTATGCACTTGCAAACCCCACCACCATCGTAGTCCCATCTCACATCAACCTGGGGTCAAATATGCCTTTCATGGCTCATCTTAACTTGCCTCATTTGGCCCGATTAACAAACGACCCCATCCACCATCAAGATTTTAGGCGTCCAATGCCAACTAAGATGCCATCAGACATCCCCAAGTTTAAAGGCAAGGCAGGGGAATGTCCCCAAAATCACATTATGACATTACATCTATGGTGCTCACTCAATAGCATCATAGATGATTCCATCAGGCTGAGGCTATTCCAACACACCCTTATAGGTGCTGCGAGCAAATGGTACATTGAGCTACTGGAAGCCAAGTACCCAGAGTTCAACTCCCTAGCCTTCATGTTCCTACAGTATTTCCAACTCCCCATCAGATATGACAAGGGGGTGGAGATCCTGTTATCCTGTCACCAAAGCACTGGCACTCATATAATGGACCATATCCATGAGTGGCGTCGACATCGTATTCTATGCAAAATCCAACTAGATTACAAGATCTTCTTGGATTGGTTCCTTAAGACCTTGATCCCTCCCATAACAAAGGATGTTGCATCCGAATGTCCCTAATCTGAAGAAGAGGCCATACTGAAAGCTCAACAATTTGACCTTATCTACGCTCAGTATGGATACTTGTACACTGTCATTCCAGATGCCCCCCATCTAAATACCTTCTACCGCGATGGATCGAGGGCATCACAAGCTGCGGACAAGATCATAGGATCGATCTCCCAATAGCGACAGCACCGTCTAACACCACCTGCTGTTACACCACAACCAAGAAACATTGCTAATGTTGCTTAGAAAAACCAAGCTCCGAACTATGCCAGAATGATGTCCCAGTCTCGAGCAACAACTTCCTACGCACAGCCTACTCCACCGCAGTAGGCTCAGGCCATGGCCTAGCCAATAGAGCAGTATGTGGGGCAAATGCCCACATTTGTGGCACCTCCACCCCCACAAATCTATTATGCACCACCAATGCAACCAGTTCAAGCCCCCACCCCCGCTCCACCCACTCCATTGGGACAAGTGTTCACACAACAAAACCGTCCCAACCAACATGCCCCCAACAATCAACAAGGGCAAGCTCGAAATAACTGGCCTCGTAACCAAGGAAATAACCAACTGTAGGGAGGCGGTCAACAACCAAATTCTCCCAACAATGCTGCAGCAAACCGGCCAGGCCAAAACCCCCCATGACAAAATGCACCAAGACGCAACACCCCGTTGCACACAAACCAACTGTGCACACTCTGTGATGTTTATGGGCACTACACATTCGAGCATCCCCTTATCTGTTGAGCTAAGCAAGCCATTTAAAATGAGTCCCAACAGGGCACCAACGTTGCAAATCAAGCCCAACCCAAACTGGCACCTCCTCCTATGGTGTTTCAAAAACCGTTGCTAGTCCAAGGATTGGTAGCAATTGCACCCCCTCCCCAAGCCAATCCCAATGCTCCAGGGGCAGCTCCCATGGCCAAAACAGGTGTTCACCACCTACTAGCCATGACAACTGAAGAGGTCAACTTAGAAACTAGACAAAATCAGTACAGTGCCACCACCAAACTTGCTAACTCATTAGTAGAATCCAAGTCTAAGACAGTAAACTTACCTCTTCAGTTACCCCCATTCCTGCACCCCCACATATGCAGAATTGCCAATAATGCCATGACTAGAGCTGCAGTCAGCTATAGCATTATGGATGATTTGGCCCAAATGCCAACCACCATGTCCGCTCTTGAGGTACTTAAAACGTGCCCAACATAGTGAAAGCCTTACTAGCCACCCTTGGGGTAGTAGACCCCTCTGACTCCAAGTTGATCACATTTGACACGGATAATGGGGAACCATGCATGCCATCAACCATCGCCTTCCAAATCTCAGTGTCCATCTGGAATTTGGTTGTGCACCGGTGCATAGTGGATGAGGGGGCATCCACGTGCATTATATCTACCTTGGTTTGGAAGAAACTTGGATCACCAATTTTGCAACCATCCTCCACAACTCTCTGGGCTTATGATGGACATCCCACTAAAGCCCAAGGAATCCTCCCCCACGTCCCCATCACGTTAGCCAGGAAGACAGTGTTGATCGACATAGAGGTCGTCAACGCTCAATTGGACTATAACCTTCTCCTTGGGAGAAGTTATATGTATGCCATGCGAGCTGTCATGCCAACTGTCTTCTGTCTCATGATGTTCCCCCACAAAGGGAAGATTGTGACGGTTGACCAACTCACTTATCATGATCCCCAAGGGTTAATGGCACCTTCCAACGTCATCCCTACCATCACCACCATTGAGCCACAAGGGACAACCACACATGCCAATGCCGTCCCTGCAATTAAAACCATGGTTGAAAACACGCCATCCTCCCCATTGTTGAATGTGGGCCCTAGGTTATTTTTTGACACCACCATGACGGCTCCTTTCCCGTTAGTGTCACCACCACCGACACAAAATGAAACTATGGACTTGTGCATGGTCTCATCCAACACCGCTGCACCCAAACAACAACCATAGCTGTAGCCCCAACCCCAACCACAACATCCTCTGCAGCCACAACACCAATAGAAACTACAACATCACCCACAGTAGCAGCACTATGCGTAGCCAAAACCACAACCGCATCCCCACATGCAACCAGCCAAGAGTTATCTAGGCTCATCTCCAGTCCATACGATTCGCTTCCTCTTTCCCCCACCTGGTGTCATGAGCAAGTCGGTAATGGCCACCTTAAGCCTACCCAACTTTACATTGGGAATTTTGGTGTGGTATCTTGATGCACCAGATCAACCACCAATCTCCCAGGTTGTTTTAACCCCAATGCAACCCATTGTGGTTGAGTCTCACCCTCCAACCGGCTCGCAAAAGCCAACCGTCGCACTCACACACTCACCACCCCACCTAAAAAGGGCTAGGGGAAAGAATGCCAAATCTACCGCAGAACCTCGGTCGATCCCACCTTGCGCTATCTGTGAGCAATAGGGCCATCCAAATCAGAATTTCTCTGAGATCCCAATGATCCACGTGTGTTTGGATGCCGTGGATACAAATGAAAACCTCCTTGTGCTTGAAATTCCAACCGCACCAATAATCAGAAACAAGGCATTAAGAACAAACCATGCTTGCGCCTTTTGCAGATCGTATGTAAACTATTCTCACCACTTCCAAGACTTGCCCAGATTTCAAATGGATCTATCTGACCTCCATCAACATTCCCTTGAGTTTGAAATCACCTTAATTGAATAAGTTCACCCACCGCCTCCTTATTCGGACACCATGTCCATTTACATGATATCCAGTTTTGCAGACCCTCTGGTCTCCACCACCACCAACAATCCATCAGACCTATCTCTTCCATTATTTCTCCAGCCATAGCCGCAACCGCAGTCACAACCTCAACCTCAATTACTAGGGAAACAGTGGGGTTCACTCCCACTCAACATGATCCTTTTCCTTTTCCTTTTCCTTTTTCAACCATCCTGGATCATCAGTAAGTCTATCTTGGCAACCCACAACTTACAGGATTTCACACTGGTAGTTCTTGTGTGGTACCTTGAACCACTTACCCTACTGCTGAGTCCCCTAGATGTGTTGAATTATGTCCATCCAACTAAGATGATGTCACACCTACCTCTTAGTCCATCATAGACTACTCTCGTCTCCAGGCCTGACCCTCTTTCTTCAATAGAGACTGGGGGCAAGGCCACAAAAACCACAACCAATACCATTTACATGATATCTAGCACCATTTTCCCTTTCATCTCATTAGCCATGGAAGATCCATTTGATCTACCCCGGCACCACTTATGCGATAATGGAGAGATCTATAAGACCACCTTTGGTTTTACCCCATTCCCTTTAAACCATAGTGTGGAATCGGTTCTTCCCATAAAAGACCAGATTTCGTCATCCTGCCTTGCCAATGACCTTCGTCTCAGTAAGGGGGCATAGCTTTGATGGAAAACTCTTGAAGAACCCCTGCAATGGGCTCTACCTCAAGAAATTTTATGCTTAAACATCACCAATGAGTTACTTCATTTTCTTTTCTTGTTTTTCAATGTTTTTTAGCACAAGTCAAGGGCAACACCATCAGCTGCTAATCCAAAGTCACCCGGAACTAGTTCGAGACACCTCTCACACCTATGATCCCAAATGAGACCATTGTCTCATGTTTAATAAATTAATTTCAAGACCATTTCCCACCAGTCACCTCGATTCACGAGCCATGACATGACGATGCAAGTGTCCACGGACCTGTATTTGTATCACACTTCGTAACGACTACTCATGAGAGTTTTCGGGACACCGCCCCTTAAGGAATGTAATTTTACTTTTATTTTTGTATTCATAGTTGTCTTTTCCATTTACCACACCTTACGCGGACCTCTGAACCACTGTCCACAAAACAGTTTCTTTTTCTTGCATGTATTTGGCATATAAGTGCCCCTGGACTTGCACTCACATCGCATGTAGTCAAGTCCGTCCACCAAAACACACATGCATGCTCTCCTAACCTCTATCCAAGAGACACCTTGATTTGCATGCCTCTGTCAAACCGACTCACAAGCCTCTACCGTGATCTATCCCATGCATGTATTGGTATGTTTAAGAGCCTTCTGCTCTATCCATACTGTGCGTATGACCTTTGGACCTCTATCCACCATCCCAACATGGGGCACCGCCTATGCCACCGCAATCAGTTGACCATATTGGAGTTTTGTTTAAGCTCTTTTCTGACTCCTTAAAACAATGAAAAGATTACCGAGCGCAGCTGCTTCCTTTCCCGCTTGCTAAAGTATAGGAAAGGGTGTCTACATCGTCTCATTTACCTCATTTTGCAGACCATGTAGACCATCAATTGAAAAGGACATCCTTGGCACACTCAACCCAAGACCATTCCCCTCTGCATACTTTTATGCTTTCTCAAGCAGAGGGGCCGTACTTCACGAAAAAGCTCACCACGGGTTGTCATTAAGCTCTTTTCCAGCCTTCTCATCAAGAAAATATTGCCGAGAAAACTTGGTTTCATTCAAGCTCGTAAAAGTATCTGAACGACCGTCCAGTCAGTATAAGTTTAACCTTTTTCGGCCTGATTGGACTACCAATGGTAAAGAAGTCTTTCATCCCCTATAGGATGGGCGAGCTCTCCTATGTATACTTTTATCCTTTTTCGGGCACAGGAGACTACCAATGAAAAAGAGCCCCCACTGGCTTCTTCTTCGTGCTTTCAGACTCTTTAAAATTGAAAGCACCATCAAGCATTTACCCTCTTGGGCTCGCTAAAACTCCATGAGATCGAACCATATCGGTGTCCCTAGACACCACCCCATAGAAAATAGTTTGGAAGCATTCGCACATTGGGTCGCCTTTGTTCAGAGTACTTTGCCAATGTGTCTTCCTTGGATCCCATCAATATCAAAAGTGTCTACCTCCTTCAAGTATTTCCCATCTGCAGTGACATCCCCAGCATTACAACTATGATCCCATTCCCATGAGTCAGTTTCATTTGCTCCCTGGTCCACCCTGCCGTCATACTCTGAACAAAGGAATTTTGAGTCTACTACACTCCCCCTGCACTTGTTCAAATCTTTCCCTCCCCCCCCTCCCCATTCAGTGAGTTAGTCCATAGATTGCTTCACACCTTTCAGTTATTTCCCTCGCGCCCCTGGTGAAGGAAACATCATTTCCTCGACTAGGGGAAGGTCTCCCTCCGTCGATGCCAACACACATATTCTAGAGGATAGACCCAGAGGTCCATGTATCTTGGTTTCATTAACCTCATTGATGAGTTCCTTGGACCACTTGAGAGGAGTCCTTAGTGCCTCTCGAGATGGTTGTTTCTCACGTGCTCGACTCCAACTACATCATCGCACTGTTGAGATTCGTACAGGGTTTGGTCCACAGAGTACTTGGTCGAAGACCCCAGATGTCACCTAACTCTAGAACATTGATGAGTCCACTCAAGGGATGTAAACAGGTTCACGTCCCTTGTGATTTTCGGGTTGCGTTGGAGACAGTGATCAGAAGCCCCAACAGTGCTTCAATATACCTTTATGATTGATGCAACATACTTGTACCATAGAGACTCTGACTCTCAATCAGTGATTCCATGCAGCTATGTACCATTCCAGATCCAGCAGACTGTCAGTCATGAAGATATAGCATTCCATGAGAATGCCATGGGTCCAATGTACTAGATCAGCATTGCATTCAGCCTCACATGGAGGAAACCATTATTGTAACATCAGTTGTATATGATTGGCTCTTGTATTTTAGAGCATAGATCAAATTATTCTTTTGACATTGTCACGAGCATGGGGATGCTCACCTCATCCATATAGATGTAACACATTATTTGTAATCTCACCCATTCATGGGAACCATATTAATACAAAAACCAAAAGCCACCATGCCCCAGCCCCAGAAGCACCACCTCTACGCAGCAAATCCTATGATGTCAATTGGCCATACATTGATCTCCTACCCTCACACATCAGGGGGAAATCTATTAACCCAAAAAATCCCCCACTCAACCTCTCCATGGCCTACACCACCTAAGGACACCATCTCACGACCCTCATATCACTCCATTAGACTCCCACCCTCTCAAAATAGCTTAAGAATGAAGAAGAGGGCTTAAAAAACCTAAAAAGGAGCCTAAAATACTCTCCTAGGAGCTAAATCCTCCAAAAAGGGGATAAAACCCTAAAAGAAGCTAAAGTTAGGGCGGAAGGGGATAAAAGCCCAAAAAAGGGGCTAAAGCCTTGACCAAGGGCTTAAAACCCCAAGAAAAAGCTATAAAATGAGGGTGGGGGGTCACTCTCAAAACACCTCTCTTGCATACTGTTATGTTGCCCATGGATGCCTTGAGACCTCTTTGCCTCTCAAGCCACCCACATCCCCCTCTCTTCAAGTCACATTCCCCATTGAGCAATATCTCCTCTTCCATTGTTGAGTGAGATAGGGAGGTGCTTCCATCAAGGGCATGGTGGCCCATTTCACCAAAGGAGAGGTATAACATCATTTTGTTGTTGTATTTTTTTTAATAGTTTAGTTGTTTTTTGACCCATGTCTCTTGCAGGTTTATTTCTATGCTTTAGTTGTTTGCAAGTATCCAAGGCGAAGCCCTAACCTTGTTTGCAGAGGGGCTCAGGGCCATTCTTTACTCTTCTTTGATTTTTGTCCATTCCGTTCATTTTCTGCATTTTCCACACGCGGGAACCTACCCTTCTGTCCTCTAGACATAAGGGAGCCATTCCTGCCCCTATAGCAAGGAGAAATCCCTGCAACAGGAAAGATCATATTGCATTTTTATAAACCCATTCTAACTAAGTATATGTTCAAGCATTTGGAACGATATTTGATCCAACATAGTCAAATATTGATATGATTTCATGAGCTCAGAGGCGTATTCTTTTTCTGGTGTAGTTGCTCCATTCACAAAGTCATATGTTAATTTTAACTTTTCCAACCACCTTAAAAATTTCAATTATATGCTTTTTTTATCAAGTTTAACGTAAAAAATGCAAGGTACAGGGTCAATTTTGTGCTTATGTTAAATTTATTCCTACATATTCTGAGGTGCAATGAATAAACATCATTCCTACAATCTTAGTGAATATCGTTCTCAACTCTCTGTGCTAAGAGATTTACATAATTAAGAGAAAAATCAAGCCAATAGACACGTCTTGTGACTCAATTAAAGTTGATTTGGGATACAAAAAGAGCTTTAACAAGTGGCAGAATACTTAATAGTTAAAGGAGTCTAATGCAATGAATAGGCGGAAGAGCATTTGGAGATAGGTTATATGTATAATTAAAGAAATATACACTTGTATAAAATTAAACAACCAATTCATCGAGCCTACTCCACACGTATCCATAACCCTAACTTTATATATTGTTCCAAGTTTGAAGGCAAGAAATTATCATTGGGTTGAGAACAATCCCAAATTTAAAGGTACACCAAATTTCAAAAGAATAAATTGTGCAGCTCAATCCATATCATGAAGAGAAGGATCAGAAGGTTGAGGATGATTTCTAGATTTAAGGCAACAGATAAGCAAGGTTCTAGGTCAACATATTAAGAAGAGGATGGTATTTAAAGGACTAGTGACATTTTCACTTTTTTTCATCTATCTTGTTTTCCATCAATGATCATCATTGGGATATGTATGTCCACAATCATTAGTTCACCAAATGTCACCAATTCTCCATTCATATATTGACATCAATGCCAACAAATTCATTTGCCATATTTCCAACACCACCACCACCATCATCATCATAGTCATCATGTGTAAATATGGAAAAAAAATTTCACATAGAAAGATATTCATATTAGTAAGAATCCAATTCTCGATCACCTGCAAATAAAAAAAATCCAAGATCCAAGATCCTCCACATATTGGACTTGAGCTACTTGAATAGGATCTTAGATAGTTAGGATTAGCTCTCTCTAGGCTTAATGTTATAGTAATACCTCCACTAGGACACATAAAACCTAATTCATCATCATCATTTGGCCTTATAAACACATAAAACTCAATTCACCAAATGTCACCAATTCTCCATTCATATATTGACATCAATGCCAACAAATTCATCTGTCATATTTCCAACACCATAGTCATCACCATCATCATCATCATCATCATAGTCATCATCGACATCATCATCATGATCATCATCCTCATCCTCATCATCCTCATCATCATCGTCGCCATCATCATCATCATCATCATCATCATCATTCTCATCATCATCATAGTCATCATCATCATCATCATCGCCATCATCACCGTCACCATCATCATCATCGCCATCATCATTGTCATCAACATCATCGTCGTCATCATCATATCATCGCCGTCATCATCATCATTGACCTTCGATCATCATCATCATCATCACCATCATCATCATCATCCTCATCATTGACATCATCATCATGATCATCGTAATCATCATCATCGACATCATCATCACCATCGTCATCCTCCTCCTCCTCCTCATCATCATCATCATGTCCATCATGAGCATCATCAGCATCCTCACCATCATCCTGATCATCATCATCATCCTCATCGTCATCATTATTAGCATCACCATCATCATCATCGTCATCGCCATCATCATTGTCATATCATCGTCATCATCATCATGATTGACCTATGATCATCATCATCATCACTATTATCATCCTCATTAGCATCATCGTCGTCGTCGTCATTATCGTCATCATCATCATCATCATCATCATGTCCATCATCATCACCATCATCATCATCACTAGAATCCTCCTCCTCCTCCTCATCATCATCATCCTCATCATCAACATCATTAGTATCATCATCATTATCATCATCATCATCATCATCATCATCATCATCGCCATCATCGCTATCATCATCATCATCATCATCATCATCGTCGTCGTCATCATCATCATCATATCATCATCATCATCATCATCATCATCATCACTGTTATCATCATCATTAGCATTATCATCATCATCATTATCATTGACATCATCATCGTCATCTTCATCATCGTCATCATCAGCATCATCATCATCATCATAATAATAATCATCATCATCATGTCCATCATCATCACCATCATCCTCATCATCATCAGCATCATCCTCATTGTCATCATCATTAGTATCATCATCATCATCATCATCGCCATCATCATCGTCGTCAACGTCATCATCATCATCGCAATCATCATAATCATCATCATCATCATCATCACCAGCATGATCTTCATCATCATCATCATCGCCATCATCATGATCATCATGTCCATCATCACCATCATCGCCATCATCATCATCACCATCATCCTCATCCTCATCCTCATCATTATTAGCATCATTATCATCATCACCATCATCATCATCATCATCATCATCACCATCATCATCGTCATCATCATCATCATCGCCATCATCAGCATCATCATCATCATCATATCATCATCATCATTTACCTGTGATCATATACCAAGGAGACATAATTTTAGAGATAATTTGATATTGTGCCTTTTTTATATTGTAAACGAGGTTCCCCCCTTGAAAATGATTTTTATTCATTCTCAAGCCATGGAGTTACTTTTTCATTCTATTTTATGCTATTTTGGAATATGGTCCATAACATTTTATTTGTCTTAGTATGAAAGGGAATAAGTGCTCAATAAATGAGGAGACTGTTGCTGGCTTTCACACACCTGGGTCACGTGGCAGAAATCTTCAAGCCACTCGGTGTGTCGTTGGGGGCAAGTCTCGAGTCAAGGCTGTCACCTTGTTCTTGACTCCTCTGTTTAGGCTCAACTGCTAATGAAGCCAAGGGGAGTAGACCCTATTAAGTTACTAAGGCAAAATTATTTAGTATGATGATGGTATTAGAGAGTATGTTTTTTAGGAGTTTTGACTTAACAATTGTAAACAACAAATAACCAGATAATATAATTGCAAGTAAGCACAAAATGACACACAATCACATATATATTGAAAGAAATAAACAGTTGACTAGTGCCAAAAATGGAGTCGAAAATATTTCAAGAGTGCTTGCAAGTGCTGAAATAAATGTTGTGCAATTGTATCTTGGTTAATTTTAAATTAATGTGAAGATGAGTAATTTAACTTAGGCAAGGGGACTCCAAATATACCTAGGGGGTACTTAAAGTATGTCCAAAACTAAACCATCATGTCTACCTGCAAGGAATATGTGGGCTGAATGGAGTCTCTGAGGCTATTGTTCATAATCCACCCGAAGGTGTAATAGAGATCGGTGCCTCGAGGTCAATTTTCAGGAGTTCCCGCTTCCTTTGGGTATTTTTCCACCATAATGGTTTTATTGAGTCCTTGGATTTTCTCCTTATGGTTTGTCAATTTGGGGAGAGAGAATCCTAATTATTCTAGTCACTCAAGTGCTTTTGATGCAGCTCGACTGATCAGACGAACCACAGCCAAGTACAGAGCATACACACTGGAGTCTTCGTTATTTTTAGTTAATTTTAAGATCGGTGTTCTTGTTAAAAAGAAAACCCTCCAGGAACCTCTTTCAATCCAAATGGATCTCAATCAGGGAATCAAGGAGGGGTTAATTTTATTATAGCTAATGAAACAATTGATGAAAAAGGAATCAAACATACACAATGCCGGTTTTCTAATTAGTCCTACCACACATCTCTTTCCCCTTGCAGGTCAATCGGGAAGTCGTGGGGTAAGTAGTATGATTAATTTTGAAATTAAAATATGGAATAATGAAAAATTCTATCAAAGTATACAATCCTGCATAACAATACTAATCTAGAGCAAAAACGGGAAAAAATGCAAAAAGGTGAAACAGACGCGGATCCCCCCTGGGAGGATGGGGAGTGGGCTCGAAAAAGCCTACTCCAAATGATTATTTTTATTATTATTGGTTACAATATCAGCAAACTAAATTATGCACTTTGGTCCTTGTTATCTGGGATCCAAAGGATTACAACAAGCTTGTAACAAGCTAAATTAAAATCACAGCGGTGACAGAAGCCTCTGGGAAGCTCTTGTTCGCCCAAGAGTCGAAAATGGGCAGAGTCTCCTTCTCTTTTTTGTAAACTTGCTAAAAAAAAGAGAGCAATTAAAATCAAATCTGCCCAAAAACACTTTAAAAGTGTTTTGGTTCACCACGCTAGTTACCGAAAACAACTAAGTAAAAAATTGTTAAAAGGGGCTAATTTAGTTTTGCAAAAAGGAACCAAGGAAAGCAAGATTTCCTTGGGATCTTGGCTTGTTTTCTGGAAAGCCAATGAGATATGCACTTTTCTTGCAGAATTTAAATCTTTAAAGAATGAAAAAAGAAACTACATTATGTGCAAGCTTTAGATCTATGATTTAGCTACTTGCAAAAAAGGAAATTCCTACACCCAGATCTATCTTTATAAAATGATATTCTTTATGAAATTACAGATCTAAGCAGCAATACTATTATGAACTAGATCTAACAATATATATTCAATTCTTAGAACTATATCTGATCATAAGAAGAAGAAACAGGTAACCAGAAGATTGATTTTTTAAAGAAAGGAGAAAAAGAGGAGAGAAGGTCGGCTCGTTGCTTGAATGGAACCAAGCTGAAAGGAGGCCCTTTTGTGGAGCACTGAGGGACAAAGTCTTGAGCTTATTGGATAAGGAATGGCATCAATATTGATCCACACCTTCATCCAATCGGGAACCTACAACTAGATAACACAAGCCTGCACAACACCTCGTGAGATCTGGATATAGATGTATAAAGCAACAAAAATGAAAGCTCATGCAAAAATAATCTTATTTAAGCATATAACTGAAATTCTTGAGCATACATAATATGGATAAACAAGAGGAAGCAATCTAACTTGCCTAGTTTACACCCTTACTTGATTCAACCGAATCGTTGAAGCCAGAAAACAAAAGCAGCACAGAAATTGGAAAGAAATTGTAGTTACCATATTAGCAGCATGACGCTGGGAATCCACACAAACACATGCACTACATGGTATAGCCTCCAAAGATTCTTTATTCACAAAATATAGAAGTATTACAATGGCAAGAGCTCCTCAATACAGCTCTAACTAGCTTGGAAGAGGCAGCCTATGCTTTATTTATACTAAAGTTAGGATATCCAGCCCAGGGGGGGTGCAAATCCCAAGGAGACAAACCACTGCAGCTGAGGGAGAGTCAATCAATGCTGATCTGAAGCTGAACGAAGCATACTTGTCAATCGGGGGGCTGATTGAGCTAACACATCAACCCATAAACTGACACATTAGTCCACAGAGCTTCCAGGAGAGCCAACACGTGTGGAGGAGAGAGAGAGGGCGCAATTCCCCATAAAGGATGTTGAAGATCAACTATGGATCTATCTAGATCACCTCCTTCAGTTAAGGATTTTTCAGATCTAGTTAATATGGTTTAGATCTGACTGATTTCAATCAAATCAGCTAAGAATCCACTGATCTAGGATTTTGGGTTTACTCCATTATTCATCAATTTATTAATTAAAATAATTAATAATTGATGTTTTGGGGCTTTCTGACCTGAGTGATGGAAAATCACTCAAAACTAGGAAATAGTGGGTCCGTGGGTTTACATGGTGCTCTTAGCTTGAAAATGAGCACCTACATGACTGAAACTAATTATTTGGCCCATTTCTATTACAAAACCAATTTTTCCAATTTAAACTATTAAAAAATAGCCTAAGTTTTGGAAAAATTAAATTTTAATAAAAAACACTGAAAAATTAAAAAGTTAAAAAAGTTAAAAAGACCTACGGGGACGTAGACATGTTCATATGACTTGACCATGATACCTAGCATGTTTATACATTGACACATAGACTCTAATAACCTCGATATTCCTAAATGCCAAGTCAACCACCTCAACTTTCGAGGTATGGAGTGAAAAACTCAGAACTTATCAATCATTTATTCAACAACCAATAATAACCAAGGGAAAAAGCACCCTGGGTTGATCTGATTGACAAATAAAGTCTAAGAGACCGAGTCTTTACAGACACTGTCATGCTAGAACATTTATTACAATTCACCCATGGGGTATGAAAATGTGACATAGTACAACACAGCTTCCCAGAAGCAAGACTGAAGGTCTTCTGAATTCCGAACAAGTTATCCTTGTCCGGTTTACCAACTGTTATCATCAGATCTGCTGCAGCAAATTTCAGTTTCTGGCAGCATCCAAATGTCAAAATGACCACTGAGTTTGAAGGGCCTTCTGGCAACACACCGTGGTGGATACATGGAATCTTCATAAAGAGAAAAAGGACCTGCTCCTCTTTTATGGAGAGCCTCTGATTTCTTGAAGTGGGCAGAGTTGTGTCCTTCTGAACCAGAACTTGGGCATGCATTGATGCGACCGGTCATAACTGGTCATGGCATGCCTCATGCCTGTGAGATCGAGTTGCTCATTCGAGCACATCATTTCTACCAGACATTTACATGTCTTGATGGAGTGGACGTTCTTGTGTCCCTTGCGGCAACACGAGTTGAATCATATGTTGCAGAAGGGGATTTTTCGTTCCTTGTTCGCTTGGTGACAGGAGTTGGCAATTTCCATGCTTTGTATTTCATGCTAGATATTCTCATTGAAAATGGTCAGCTTGAGTGGCTTCTTCAAAAATATGCAGTGGCAGATACAGCAACAGAATCAGCAGAAGCTATCTGAGGTTTCCAGATGGCTGTTTGTTCAGCTCCGAAGCATTTCAACCATGATGATCTTGATGCATTTTCCATGGTATATAGTCATTTTGATATGAAACATGACATGTCGGATCTATTGGAGTCATGTGCACAGAAGGCCTTAGAACAATGGCTTCAGTGTCGTGATGAAGAACAGAGTGAGGAGTTGTAAGAAATGATGCGGTTCTATGTAGAAGCAACATAATTTTACTCAAGCATAGATTCAGGAAAGAAGGAAAGATGTTCTTGTGCACAAGCTTATGGAATTGGAGATAATAGTAGAAATCAACAAGCGGTTCCTAGAAATGATTTTCTCCTCTCAACCTAATATGGAGAATAGACTCAATAATATGTGCATCATAGATGATTCAAATCCCCATAAGCCTGTTGTGCGCACGGAAAATATGTGTGTGGTATCCTAGCATATGGTTAATGGAGTGGCTTTATTGCATAGCAATATTCTAAAAGATGAAATTTTGCATAACTATTACTCAATATGGCCAGAGAAGTTTTAGAACAAAGCCAATGGTATCATCCCCTGCCGATGGTTGCGTTTCTGTAGTCCTGAGTTAAATGCTATAATTACAAAATGGCTCAAGACATCTCAGTGGGTCACTAACCTTGATCTTTTAAGTGGGCTACGCCAATTTGCGGACAATAATAAATTAGAAAGTGAGTGGGCCTTTGCTAAGATGACTAACAAACTCCATTTGGATCAGTATATTTTCCAAAGAGATAGGAGTGAAATTCAACCCTAACAGTCTTTTTAATATTCAAATCAAACATATCCATGAGTATAACCGACAACTTTTAAATATTTTGGGTACCATATATCGATAAAAGAAGGAGATGAGCTGAGAGGAACGCAAGAATGTGGTGCCACGAATTGTCATGCTTGGTGGGAAATAATTTGCAACATATACCCAAGCTATGAGTCGACAATAATGCAGAGATTTGAATCCTTTGAGAATCCAATGGCTGGCTCGGGGAACCGAAGTTTTGGGTCACATGATATGGAAGAAGAATAGGACTGTGCAGAAAATACACAGTTTGACAAGGCACTATATGATTTCATAGTTGGTGGTGATGATGAGCTGAACTTAACAGTCGGGGAAGAAGTTGAAATTGAGTATGAAGCAGATGGGTGGCTTTATGTAAGGAAGAAGCAGCTTGGAAGAGACAGACCACGTTTTGGAGACTGGGAAGGATACTGTGGAGGCCCTCCTTGAGGATCTCCTGGAGAATTTGGTGACAAGGCTGGGGCACTTGTAGAATTTCAACCTTCATTTAGGGGCTCGAGTGGAAGACCAGGGTTTGGTCATGGAGGTGGCAGCTATGGTGCTGGACCATCTTGTCCAGCCCTCGAGTAATGGCTTCAGTTTTATCTATTGTTCCCTTTAAATTTATTTGGAAGTTCTTATAGATGCTGGTTCCTAGAAATGTTTAAAGTTATTTCCGAAATTCACAGCATTAGAAATGTGCTACAGATCTGGAATTATTTTAGATTTTAGGTTAAATCCGTTGTTTCGCCTTTGAAGAATCCAGCATGGTTGTAAGCTGTTGGTTCCTACAATTAATTGATGTATGCAAGACACAACCCTTGCTGAGATGGCTGGCATGAGAGGATTAAGGATCCATGATTTTTTTTTCATGAAACCGAGTTCAAGCATCAAAGAAGCACGTGTGTCAACGCAAACAGCAAATGGCAGAGTATATTAATTCTAGATCCTATTATTCAAGCAGAAAATCAGAACAAGTCCATACAGCTTATATCGCCAAGATATATCTTCTTTTGAGGAGGGTAGTGGAATTTACAATCAAGCAGATGCTGCTGGTTTTATTCGTCTACATGGGTTTCCAATCAACGTTCAAGCTATGCTACAAAATCGACTATGATGCCATTGGGATTTAGAGCAAACTTTATTTCTAATGCCATTTTAGAGGCTCCATTTAAGGGTTTAGAGTTATATTTTGCTTGTGAAATCAATTTTGTTATTGACAGATGTCTCTTTTATTTTACACTTGTACTTGAATACTGTTTAAAGGAGATTGACTTCCCTATTTTTGAGAAGGATTCATCCATAGAAATAATATCTTATAGCTATCTTAGAAAAACAAATATTTTGTATTTAAGGAGAGTCTCTAGATGAGACGAGGGGGTTGGAAATTGGAGTTATGAAGATCCAGTTTTGATCACTTTCTGTATGACATAAAATACTCTACATCTTCAATACAGGTTCTACCTTGATATGAGTATGATTATGATTTGCCTGTGTATATTATGAATTGTGTTTCTTATAATTTATCATGTATATGGTCCATTGAATTCCATTGCAGTTATTCTTATGTTGAAATACAATTATCTTTTATACTTTTAAAAAAACAGGGGCAGTCTCGTTTCATGATTTCATGGTCGTAGTTACTTGGATATTGGATTTTGTATCTTGTTTTATGTTATACAGTTCTTGTATGATTTTGTGATTCTTTTATAGCTTTGATGACATACCAGCCTAGTTCTTGTATGATTTTGGATCATTTATAGCTTTGATGACATATTAGTCTTTATATTGATTTCATTGAAGTATATTTTTGAAAAAAGATTTCCTTAAGCTTGAACTCCTGTAGTCTAGGTTCAACTTTAGGGATAACATCTTCTGGCGCCGTTTCTAGGGACAGAGGACTGAAGATATCTTCCTCGGGAAAGAATGACAAAGATCAGATCCAGCTCTTGATAGTGGATAGGAGCAGGGCATTAGTTTGACTACAGATTTATTCACCGGGCGACTCCATGTTTGAAGAATCCATAGGAAATTTTACAAGATGTCAAAGCGTTTTGAAACTATGTTGGGACAGAGATTTGCTCCGCTCAATTTCTCAGATGTTCCTAGATTTCCAAATACATTACCTATCATGGATGAATGGGGAGATTTTCTTCCACGATTCCGAGAAAAGGAAGAGGACAATGCAACACATCATGTAATTAAATTTCATCAATACATTGATCAACTGAGTATACATCATGAAGATGTATTGATGAAAATGTTTATGTATTCATTAGATGGCTGTGTGAGACAATGGTACAAAAGTCTTCCTCCTTCCACTATTTCCTCTATGAAAGATTTTCATGATGACTTTTATTCATATTGTAAGAGGATTTACCCAGCTGAGTGTCTTTTTGAGCATTGATGTAGGGGATATACATTATATATCCAGGGTTTAGAAGTAGATTCTTCCAGTAGTAAAGATGAAGTTGGTGGTTATGATATGAAGAAAGAAGAAGATCTATTATCTTCCTCTAATTCTGTTTTACAACAAGAAATTTTTCAAAGTTCTGATATTAAAGTTGATGATAGCATCATAGAACATAAATCTTCATCTTTAGAAATTGATCAGAATGCTCCATTTTATGATGAAGACATTGAAGTTCTATATTGGGATCAGCATCAAGTGATTCACTCTGAAGATATGCCAATCTATGATGAGTATTCAGATGAAAAAGAGCAGATCCCTACATCACCTTTTGTTGATTTGAGGAGCAGCCAACGGATGTATGAAAACTATGAATCAAATTTTGATGAGGAATAACATTGTGTGGAAATCAACCATCCTAAATCTGTAGAAGACATTGAGCAACTATATTTGCAATTCAGTTTGCAGGTAGCTGAAAGTGGTAGCCATTATGAGGAAGAGGATATACAAAGATATTTTGATCTTCTGCAAGAGGTATTTCCTTATAGCTTCATTGATCCATTTGTTGATTATATGGAGTCTTTGAGCAGCTCAAATGTCAGATTGTTTTTATCAAATGAAGGTTGTCTTTTCCCTTCTTTTGAAATGAATTTTGATATTCCATGGGCTCCTTTATGCATCATCTCCAGATCAAAAGTTTTACCAGTTAGTCAAATATTTGTATGGCTTCATTGGAAGCATGATTTTACCTAATCAAAAGAAAGCAGATGATTAGAATGGGAGCTGTAAATAAATAATCTTGATGCTTCAATCATTTCCTTAAGTTTGTACAGTGTGATCAGATTGTTGTGAGAGGATTATTTCAATTTGTGGAATAGTTTAAAGATTCAGTCAGTAGTTTGTTTTCAAGATTTTTAACTAGCAGAGATTTGTGATGAAGAATCCAACCCAATGAAATGGAAAGGAACTTGGTCTACTTGTTCTTGGCAGCTCACAGGGAGCATGCCATCCCCAGACAAAGCCAGATGTTATCATCAAATCTGCTCCAGCAAATTTCAGTTTCTGGAAGCATCCAAATTTCAAAATGACCACTCAGTTTGAAAGGCCTTCTGGTAGCACACCGTGGTGGATACATGGAATCGTCACAAAGAGAGAAAGGACCTGCTCGTATTTTATGGAGAGCCTATGATTTCTTGAAGTGGGCAGAGTTGTGTCCTTCTGAACCAGAAATTGGGCATGCATTGATGCGACTAGTCATAACTGGTCATGACATGCCTCATGCCTGTGAGGTTGAGTTGCTCATTCTGGCACATCATTTCTACCAGACATTTGCATGTCTTAATGGAGTGGACGTTTGTGTGCCCCTTGCAGCAACATGAGTTGAAACATATGTTGCAGAAGGGGATTTTTCGTTCTTGGTTTGCTTGGTGACAGGAGTTGGAAATTTCCATGATTTGTATTTCATGCTAGATATTCTCATTGAAAATGGTCAGCTTGAGCTTCTTCTTCAAAAATATGCAGTGGCAGATGCAACAACAGAATCAGCAGAAGCTATCTGAGGTTTCCAGATGGCTGTTCATTCAGCTTTAAAGCATTTCAACCATGATGATCTTGATGCATTTTCCATGGTATACAATCATTTTGATATGAAACATGACATGTCGAATCTGTTGGAGTCATGTGCATATAAGGCCTTAGAACAATGGCTTCAGCATCGTGATGAAGAACAGAGTGAGGAGTTGTTAGAAATGATGCGGTTCTATGTATAAGCAGCAGAAGTTTACTCAAGGATAGATTTAGGAAAGAAGGCAAGATGTTCTCGTGCACAAGCTTATGGAATTGGAGATAATAGTATAAATCAACAAGCGGTTCCTAGAAATGATTTTCTCCTCTCAACCTAATATGGAAAATAGACTCAGTAATATGTGCATCATAGATGATTCAAATCCCCATAAGCCTACTGTGCGCATGGCAAATATGTGTGTGGTATCCTTGCATACGGTTAATGGAGTGGCTTTATTGCATAGCAATATTCTAAAAGATGAACTTTTTCATAACTATTACTCAATATGGCCAGAGAAGTTTCAGAACAAAGCCAATGGTATCACCCCCCGCCGATGGTTGCATTTCTATGTCCTGAGTTAAATGCTATAATTACAAAATGGCTCAATACATCTTAGTGGCTCACTAACCTTGATCTTTTCAGTGGGCTACACCAATTTACAGACAATAATAAATTACAAAGTGAGTGGGCCTCTGCTAAGATGGCTAACAAACTCCATTTGGCTCAGTATATTTTCCAAAGTGACAAGAGTGAAAGTCAACCCTAACAGTCTTTTTGATATTCAAATCAAACGTATCCATGAGTATAAACGACAACTTTTAAATATTTTGGGTACCATATATTGATACAAGAAAGAGATGAGCTCAGAGGAACGCAAGAATGTGGTGCCATGAACTGTCATTCTTGGTGGGATAGCATTTTCAACATATACCCAAGCTATGAGTCGACAATAATGTAGAGATTTGAATCCTTTGAGAATCCAATGGCTAGCTCGGGGAAACGAATTTTTGGGTCACATGATATGGAAGAAGAAGAGGACTGTGTAGAAAATCCACAGTTTGACTTAACAACCAGGGAAGAAGTTGAAATTGAGTATGAAGTAGATGGGTGGTTCTATGTAAGGAACAAGCGGCCTAGAAGAGACAGACCACATTTTGGAGACCGAGAAGGATACCGTGGAGACCCTCCTCGAGGAGCTCCTGGAGAATTTGGTGACAAGGTTGGGGCACCTGCAAAATCTCAACCTTCATTTAGGGGCTCGGGTGGAAGACCAGGGTTTTGTCGTGGAGGTGGTAGCTATGGTGCTGGACCAGCTCATCCAGCCCTCAAGTAATGGCTTCAGTTTTATCTATTTTTCCCTTTAAATTTAGTTGGAAGTTCTTATAGATGCTGGTTCCTAGAAATGTTTAAAGCTATTTCTGAAATTCACGGCATTAGAAATGTGCTGCAAATCTGGAATTATTTTAGATTTTAGGTTAAAGCCATTGTTTCTCCTTTGAAGAATCCAGCATGGTTGTAAGCTGTTGGTTCTTGCAATTAATTGATGTATGCAGGACAGAACCCCTGCTGAGATGGCTGGCATGAGAGGATCCAGGATCCAAGATTTTTTTTTCCTGAAACCGAGTTCAAGCATCAAAGAAGCTCGTGTGTCAATGCAAACACCAAATGGCAGAGTATATTAATTCTAGATCCTATTATTCAGGCAGAAAATTAGAACAATTCCATACAGCTTATATCGCCAAGATATATCTTCTTTTGAGGAGGGTAGTGCAATTTACAATCAAGCGGATGCTGCTGGTTTTACTCGTCTATATGGGTTTCCAATAAAAGTTCGAGCTATGCTACAAAATCGACTATGATGCCATTGGGATTTAGAGAAAACATTATTTATAATGCCATTTTAGAGGCTCCATTTAAGGGTTTAGAGTCATAGTTTGCTTGTGAAAGTAATTTTGTTTATTGACTGATGTCTCTTTTATTTTACACTTGTATGTGAATACTATTTAAAGGGGATTGACTTCCCTATTTTTGAGAAGGCTTGATCCATAGAAATATGATCTTATAGCTATCTTAGAAAAACAAATATTTTGTATTTAAGGAGAGTCTCTAGATGAGATAAGGGGGTTGGAAATTGGAGTTATGAAGATCCAGTTTTGATCACTTTTTGTATGACATAAAATACTCTACATCTTCAATACAGGTTCTACCTTGATATGAGTATGATTATGATTTGTCTGTGTGTATTATGAATTGTGTTTCTTATAATTTATCATGTATATGGTCCATTGAATTCCATTGCAGTGATTCTTATGTTGAAATACAATTATCTTTTATACTTTTAAAAAAATAGAGGCAGTCTCATTTTATGATTTCATGATCATAGTTACTTGGATATTGGATTTTGTATCTTGTTTTATGTTATACAGTTCTTGTATGATTTTGGGATTCTTTTATAGCTTTGATGACATACTAGCCCAGTTCTTGTATGATTTTGGATTCTTTTATAGCTTTGATGACATACCAGTCTTTTTATTGATTTCATTGAAGTATATTTTTGAAAAATATTTCCTTAATCTTGAACCCCTGTAGTCTAGGTTCAACTTTAGGGATAACACCAGGCTCACTTGATAAAAAACCGCTAAGTACAAATTTATTTGGTAACATTCTGGCTCCATCTAGGGACACATTCTCTGACTGATCTTCTGTTCAAAGGAGAGGATGTGAGAACTCCGGAATCTCTGGGTCCTGCATAGCAATTAGAGTTTTTCAGTAACATGTATATATAAAAAATCAACTATAAAAGCAAACTAATGTAAATAATTAGTCTATGATGTGCAAAAAGGGAATATTTTACACAACTAATATACAAAGGAAAATTTTCAAACATGGTACAAAATAACTATAATACAACAATGTGATACATAAAAATTAGAAATACATGCAGGGAAAGGTTTAGAAATTGGCCCTGAAACCACCGATGCCAATAAAAGCTTCAAACTGTCTCAGCAAAAAACATCTTGAGGAGGAAACCATTCATTGGCAGGCTCAACCTTTCTCCTTCTAGGTCATTTAGATAGAAATAATTTGTTCCTGCTATTTCATCAATGATGTATGGCCCCAACCATAAGTTGTCGAAATTTCCATGTTTCCCAGGTTTCTTCCGTCGTTTGTCCCAACGCAAGACTGTGTCACATACTTGAAAGGATCCCAGTTAGGTAGATCTATCAAAGGTTCTATTGACCTTGTCTGAGTTTCTAATACTTTGTTCAAGGGAATTTCTTCTACTCTCATCTAACTCGATCAACTGGTTTATTCTGTTCTGAATGGCCTCCTGATCTGAGCTGAAGGTCTAGAGAAGCTAATATACTGGAAGCTTTAAATGGACCGACAAGGTGACATCTAGGCCATATACTAGTTCAAAAGGGATCCTCCCAGTTGAAATTTTCTTGGTGATTCTATCGGCCCATAATGCAAATTTGATCTTGCTATCCCAAGCCTTCTTTTTGTCACCCATAATTTTCTTGATTATGGTCATTAAGTTCTTGTTACTTGACTCAGCTAGACCATTTTCTTGGGGATAATAATTGGATGAATGGGATAGGACAATTCCATACTTAAAACAAAAGGATGACATCTCAAAGGAAACAAAGCGTGGGCCATTATCTGTTATAATTCTGGCTGGCACACCAAATCTTGTGATAATCTTATCTTCTAAGAAATCCATGACTATAGCATCGGTTGCCTTCTTGGTGGGTATCTCCTCTACCCACTTGGTGAAATAATTAATGGCGGTAAGAATCCAAGAATAACCATTGCTCGAGTTATCTTTGAACTTACCGATGAAATCAAGCCCCCACTGCTGGAAAGGGGCTTGGACTACTATTGGATTTAAATGCAATGCTTTCATTTGTTATTTTCCGGTGAATAACTGACACTAGGGGAAAACTCTGACAGCCTTGTGTACATCTAAAAATAGGTTCGGCCAATAGTATCCTGCTTTAAGGATTTTATGGGCAGTTGTTCTTGCTGCAAAATGTCCACCACAAAATTTTGAATGGAACTCAACCATGAGTTTTTTGGACTCAAGTTCATTGACACATATAATTATTAAACCATCGGGGTTTAACCAACCCAAACTATCATTTGTTAAACAATGCTTAGTTTCTTTTAACCTTAATGCTCTTATTTTATGGCCAAATAAGTGATCGGGGCATGTAAGGTTGTGGAGGAAAAATATGATGTCAGTGTACCAAGGGTGCTGCTCTAATCTTTGAAACTTGTCTGATACACTTTGTTCTGAATCACTATTCTGGCAGATTATTCCTTAGGCCTTTTCATTTCCTTGGGTCAACATATTTCCAAGACCTTGTCCCTTAATTAACTTAGTAGTTTTTATCTCCAAGTCATATTCTTGAATCTTTGAAACCCACTTACCCTTGATTCCTAGACAATCCTATTGAGACATGATATCCTTGACAGCTGTATGGGGTACATACCCAATGATTTTTTAGTAACCTACATAATTTCTGAAATGTTTAAGGGACTTGACAAGAGCATAAGCTTGTTTCTCCATGGTGGTATACTTGAACTCTGAATTTTGTAAGGCTCTACTCATAAAGGCTATAGGTTTCTCTTGTCCCTCCTTATTTTTTTGAAGCAAAACACCAGCAATGGTGTCTTTTGAGGCAAAGGAAAATATATGGAATTCCTTGGAATAATATGGACTGATCCAGACTGGGGACATAGATATGGAATTTTTGATAGACTTGAATGCAACTTTCCCTTCATCCGTCCACTCAAACTTAGCATCTTTCTTTAATAACTTTTGTAGAGGTTTCATTAATTCTGCTAAATTTAGGATGAATCTTATTATGAAATGGATCTGACCATTGAAAGAATGGAGAGCTTTTAGATTCTGAGGCAAGGGGACTTTCTTAATGGCTTCAACTCTCTTAGGATCAACCTTGACACCATCCTTAGAAATGATGTGCCCCAACAACTTGCCTTCATCAACTCCAAAGATTGACTTGGCAGGGTTCAAGGAAATACCATATTTTCGACATCTTATAAAAACCTGCCTAAGATGACTTATGTGGTCAGATATTTCCTCTGAAAAGATAGTTAAGTCATCTTGATATATTTCGATTATTTTTCCTATAAGTTCTTTGAAGGAAAAATCCATGGCTCTTTGGAAAGTGGCACTAGGATTCAATAAGCCAAAAGGCATTCTTAAAAATTTATAGGTACCCCAAGGTGTGGTGAATGTAGTCTTATGTTGATCCTCCTTATTTACTAACACCTGGTTATAACCGGAAAATCCATCCAACATGGGCATCATTCATGATCCTGTTACTCTTTGAATCAATGTTTCCATGTTGGCTAATGGGTAATTATCTTTAAGGCATGATGTATTCAGATTTCTAAAATCTATAATTGACCCATTCTTCTTTTTGACAACAACCAAGTTGGAGCACTAAGATGAATGTCTTGTAGGTGCTATGATCCCTGCTGCTAACATATTCTGAAGTTCCTTCTGCACAATTGGGGCCAACTTAGGATTTATTCACCTAAGTTTTTGTCGAAAAGGTTTGACCTCCTTAGCCTCTTCTGTAAGGGGAATAGTGTGTTGAAACACATCTTCCCGATAGGCTTTAAGCTCATCATAACTAAAGCCCAACACATATCTATACTCTTTGATTAAGTTGATCAATTGTTCCTTTCCTTTTCCGAAGTACCTTTTCCAATTTTTACTAACTTGGGGTCCTTGTCAGTTCCTATGCTTATTTCCATATAATTCCCAATTTTTATTTCTTCTTTTTGTTTTTTATGATGATCCTATCGATCAAAAAGATTCTTGAAAGCTATAAGGCTACTTGAGATGTGATTCCTTACATTATCCTTGCACTCCTGATACTCTTTACCTTCTTATTGATAACCGATCTTGCAACCTTCAAACTCCTGTAGATTGTGGATGAATCTCAAGAGTTGCTCATGTTCTTTAAACACCTGCCAGTGATCTATATTATCCGGAATTGAAGGTCTAAAATTAATTTCCATCATTCCATTCCCACTAATCATTTCATCTGATGGTTGGACGGTGGATGCTACTATTGCCAATTTATCTACTAACCCATTCATTTCCCTATGGATATTTTGAATATTAAGTGCATCAAACCACTCCATAGTGTCCCATGTGGCATTTCTATACTTTCTTAGTTTGTCATTTTTGCATTTATACCGATTCTTAATATAGAGGACAACTAAATCTGAATCACCCTTTATGTTCAACATCTTTATCCCCATATCTTTAGCAGTTTCTAACCTTAGGAGAAATGCCTCATACTCGGCTACATTGTTTGATTCTTCGAACTCTAACCTGAAAGCAAAGTTGTAGACTTTATTTTGCAGGAGAGATGATCACAATGCCCACACCTTTTTCTTCTTTGGAATAAGCCTCGTCAAAGTACATTTTCCAAACTTCATCTATCTTTTCATTTTTAATGTTTTCCTTAATAGGGGCCATGAAATTTGAAAAAATAGCACAGTTTCCAAAGTTATCAGTGAAATGAACAAATTCATTTTCAGACTTCTTAGGGTTTTCTACATGTCATTTCCTTAGCTTCTCTCTGTGGATAATCACCCTATTGTTTTCTGTTGCAGGCATAGTAGCATATGTCCAATCCATTTGAATGTATGCACCAAGAGTTGTGACCCATTTTCTAGATAGCAACATACCCGAATTATCTGGAACATCTATCACTACCACATCCATCGACATGTTGATATCAGGATACTTGGCCAAATTAACTTGTAAATTTAAGATTATCCCTACCACTTCAACTTCTCTTGCATCCATAGCACAAACATTGTGGTAGGGTCGGGTGACCCTTAGATTTAGTTGTTCCATTACTTTTCTTGTCATGACATTTAATGAAGCACCTGAATCTAACATGCAGTTATGAAGGAGAAGGTTATCAACTAAGAGGGAGACATAAAAAGGCGGGTGGCCTTCTCTTCTTGGATCAACACTATTGAGGACTATAGGTATATCTATAGGTTCAATATGTTCAGCTTCAAATATAGCATTATTATTAGGAAGACGATCCTCTTTGACAATATTATGAGTTTTATTTTGACTATCCTCTATGGCTTTCAACAAATTTTCTTTTTGACCAGGAATTTTAAGGACATCAGTTGCATAAACATGAATCTGAGCACTACTTATCCATTCTCACATATCAACATTTGATTTAGGGATAACAGGGGGATATGGGAGAGGAGGAGCGGTTACCTTTGGCTTGTATTGTTTAGACGGTGATGGCGTCTCCTTTCTTTGATAAATTGAACCCTTGAATCTAGCCTCCTTCATTTCCTTGATTGTTTCCAGAGAAGGCATTACAACATAAAATTTGGAAAGGATATCCTTCTCATAACTGTAATCTGTGGTTTACTGCCAATGTTGGTTTGATAAAGGGTAGGTTTGGCCTACCATATACACATGATCAGACTCGCCTGATGTTGTTTCCTTATTACTGACCTCGGGCATTCCATGTTCTATAACTTGGTTTGCAATATAGCAAGTGCTTTCTTGGTGGAATTGATCACAAGGTCTACACCATGGAATGACTTCTTCTACCAGGTTAGCTGAGTCTAACTGGTTTGGAATCCTAGGTTCTTACTGAGGATCTTTCTTCTTATACATATGATTCTGTTTAGGCTGAAAGTTCCTAGGTCCATTATTTCTTTCCATTGTGATTATTCTATTATGAATATGATTTAGTTGTGCAAAATGATTTGCCATAAGTTGGTTTTGACTAGTAACCAAGTATTTTATCATGTTAGTTACCTTTTCCATGGGGTGTTTTCCTCTAATTCAACGGCTTTTCCCTTTTGTTTGTTGTATGAAGTCTTTCCCCTAGTGTATCCTAGAATGGTGGATTTGCCTGAATATTGCATATTCTTTTCTATTTTCTTGGCCAATTCCTAAGCAGTTTTTAGGTCGGCCGACTCTTTGTCTCTTAACTAGTACCTCAAATCACCAGTAAAAGCTTCGACGTAAGATATGAATATGGAGGCATCCTTTGGCTTGATTTCTTTAGGGAGGTCAACAACCACACACCTAAACTTAGTGTTAAATTCAGCTATGGTTTCATTCTCCATCTTCTTTATGTTATGAAGGGCAGGAAGTAGATGTCTTGGTTATTTCTTTTCCACCCATTTATTCTTAAAACCCTCTAGGAATTCACTAAGAGTTTTATATGAATCATCATCTAGGTCGAAGTACAATTCTGCAGCATCATCCTGTAAGGATAAAGCAAAGAGCTTCATTTTGACATCTTCATGGTTATGGGAAGCATCATTGCAATAACTAACCAGGTGCTTATCAAACTTTCGAATGTGAGACTTGGCAGTGATGGCATTATTTCCCTAGAATATGGGGAGCTTCTTGATAGCATCATTTGGAATGTCATGGGGAGTACCTACTATTTGAGAAAAGTCAAGGGGTTTGTAGAATTCCATCATTTCTTGAGATTGGAAGGTACGACTCTCTACAAATATGTGATGGATATCTGAGAGGAATTGGTCTCCTAAATTTTCAAGGTTTCTACGGGAAGTCTGACTATTCAATCTTTCCCTAATAAACCTTTCGGGATCAAGGAGAGGATTGAATAAATGTCGGTGGTTTCTTCAGGTAGAAATTATTGAAGGGATGTTAGACAGTGGAGTCACCAGATGGATCGAGTTTTAAATTTTATGTTTTTCAAAGACTAGATCAATCAAATTTTTTTATCTTTTTAGTTGTTTAGAAAAAATTTAAGCTAAGTCGTACTCGGGAATAAAAATATTTATCCCTGGCAACGGTGCCAAAAAGTGTTTCCGCCTTTCACACACCTAGGTCACGTGGCAAAAATATTCAAGCCACTCGGTGTGTCCTTGGGGGGAAGTCTCGAGTCAAGGATGTCACCTTGTTATTGACTCCTCCATTTAGGCTCAACTCCTAATGAAGCCAAAGGGGGGTAGAACCTATTAAGTTACTAAGCCAAAATTATTTAGTATGATGATGGTATTAGAGAGTATGTTTTTTAGGAGTTTTGACTTAAAAAATTTTAAACAACAAATAACCAGATAATATAATCGCAAGTAAGCATGAAATGACACGCAATCGCATATAGATTGAAAGAAATCATATAGTGGCTAGTTACCAAAAAAAAACTAAGTAAAAATTTGTTAAAAGGGGATAATCTTGTTTTGGAAGAAGGAACCAAGGAAAGCAAGCTTTCCTTGGGATCTTGGCTTGCTGTTTGGGAAGCCAATGAGATATACACTTTTCTTGCAGAATTTAAATCTTTAAAGAATGAAATAAAAGAAACTACGTTATGAGCAAGCTTTAGATCTATGATTTAGCTACTTGCAAAAAAGGAAATTTCTACACCTAGATCTATCTTTATGAAATTAGAGATCTAAGCAACAATACTCTTATGAACTAGATCTAACAATATATATTCAAATCTTAGAACTAGATCTAATCATAAGAAGAAAAAACAAGTAATCGAAAGATTGATTTTTTAAAGAAAGGAGAAAAAGAGGAGAGAAGGTCGGCTCATTGCTTGAATGGAACCAAGTTGAAATGAGGCCCTTTTGTTGAGTGGTGAGGGACATAGTCTTGAGCTTATTGGATAAGGAATGGCATCAATATTGATCCACACCTTCTTCCAATTGGAACACAAGCCTGCACAACACCTCGTGAGATCTGGATATAGATGTATAAAGCAACAAAAATGAAAGCTCATGCAAAAATAATCTTATTTAAGCATATAACTGAAATTCTTGAGCATACATAATCTGGATAAACAAGAGAAAGCAATATAACTTGCCTAGTTTACAACCTTACTTGGTTCAACCAAATCCTTGAAGCCAGAAAACAAAAGCAACACATAAATTGGAAAGAAATTGCAGTTACCACATTAGTAGCATGACGCTCAGAATCCACACAAACACATGCACTACACAGTATAGCCTCCAAAGATTCTTTATTCCCAAAACATAGCAGTATTACAATGGCAACAACTCCTCAATCCAACTCTAACTAGCTTGGAAGAGGCAACCTATGCTTTATTTATACAAAAAACAGGATATCCAGCCCAGGGGGGGGCACAAATCCCAAGGAGACAAACCACTGCAGCTGAGGGAGAGTCAATGAATGCTGATCTGAAGTTGAGCTGAACCTACTTGTCAATAAAGGGGCTGATTAAGCTGACACATCAACCCATAAACTGACACATCAGTCCACAGAGCTTCCAGGAGAACCCACACGTGTGGAGGAGAGAGAGAGGCTACAGTTCCCCATAAAGGATGCTGTAGATCAACTCTGGATCTGTCCAGATCACCTCCTTTAGTTAAGGTTTTGTTAGATCCAGTCAATCTAGTTCAGATCTGACTGATTTCAATCAAATCGGCTGAGAATCCACTGATCTAGGATTTTGTATTTCCTCCATTATTCATCAATTTATTAATTAAAATAATCAATAATTGATTTTTTGGGGCTTTCTAACCTGAGTGATGGAAAATCACTCAAAACTAGGAAATAGTGGGTCCATGGCTTTACATGGTGCTCTTAGCTTGAAAATGAGCACCTACATGATTGAAATTGATTATTTGGCCCATTTTTATTACAAAAGCAATTTTTCCAATTTAAAGTATTAAAAAATAGCCTAAGTTTTGAAAAACTTAAATTTGAATAAAAAACACTGAAAAAATTAAAAATTTTAAAAAGTTGAAAAAAGCTAGAGGGACTTAGACATGTTCATATGACTTGACCATGATGGCTAGCATGTTTATACATTGACACATAGACTCTAATAACCTCAATAGGCCTAAATGCCAAGCTAACCACCCCAACTTTGGAGGTATGGAGTGAAAAACTCAGAAATTATCAGTCGTTTATTCAACGACCAATAATAAACAAGGGAAAAAACATCCCGGGCTGATCAGATTGACAAATAAATTCTAAGAGACTGAGTCTTTTACAGACACTATCATGCTAGAAAATTTATTACAATTCCCCCATGGGGTATGAATATGTGACATAGTAAAACACAACTTCCCATAAGCAAGACGGAAGGTCTTCTAAAGTCCGAATAAGTTATCCTTGTCTGGTTCACCAGGATCACTTGATAAAAAACCACTAAGTACAACTTTAGGTGGTAATATAGACAAGACATGATTTCAATGATGAATGATGCCCTTTCTACCACAATATTAAATTTCCCATGCCAACCTTATTATGGAAACTCATCGTACGACAGATCATCTTAAGTTTAATGTGTAATGATGGTACCTTTTGGGGATATTATACATCCCACTTCATTTTTATGTCAACTTACTTTTCTCATTAATGTTATTTTTGTTTTATGATCATTTAAGAAAATAGGGGTTCATAAATGCTTTCCTTTTATAAATCCACTTATTCAAGTTGGCAATGTCTATCCTATTGCTAATGTTAGTAATTTGTAAAGAAGTACTACATTATTATAATGTATTACATATTATGTAGATGTACAAGAATTGAAACAAAATCAAGTCAGAGAAATATAAAATTGCCTTACATAATGATCCAATACACATTCTCACAATATATTAACAACCAAAAGAAAGAAAAACATAGGAATGTATCACTTTTATGCAAGATTGTCTTCATTAGAGGGAAATTGGTTCTTTACGAAGGGATTTTACACCCTAAATTATGAGGCACAAAAATAACTTTAAGGAGTTATGTGCAAGTAGATAATTGTCTTCATTGGAGGGTAATTAGTTCCCTATGAAGGGATTTAACACCATAAATAATTATGCACATAAATAACTTCAAGGATTTATGCATAAGTAAATAGTTTTGTTTAAAATTATAAGCAAGGCCTTTGATATCAGAGGGATTATATTTACCTTAGGTGCACCAATAACTAACACATTAGTAAGTAACTAGCACATTAGCAAGTACCCGTTTGGGGCCTTTGTTACGATGTTCCATAGTGATAGTACCTACTCAGATGGTCTTAGGTTAATAGAAGAGGTGTTTAGCCCTACACAATTCTCATTAATCCTACCCAATCCCAACTTAATCTTTCATATCCCAAGGTTACATACTCTCCATACTTTATTATACGTTATGTTATGTTCTTCATATTTCATATTTTATTCATATTTCAATAAAAATATTAAAATTAAATATATACAATATAAAATACAAAATAAATAAAATATAAAATAAAACAAATATATAAAAAAAATAAAATATAAAATATAATATAATAAAATAGAACAAAAATATATAAAAAATAAAATATAAAATAAATAAAAATGAAACAAAAAATAAATAAAACAAAGAACAAACACAAATTACAACCCCGCGACAAACAAACCCAACGACATGTGCTTTCGAAAGTGAAAGAAAGAGAGGAGAGGGGTCGCAGTCTGCAGAGGAGAGGTGCGCACTCATGCACTAGCGTTATGGACTCACTAGTGGATCAATTCCATGTTCACGGCCAACCACAAATTCAACATGTTTGCTTTCCAGAACTCTGGAGAAAAGTCGTAGAGGAGGGGTCGCAGAGGAGAGGGACGCAGGGGACAGGGCTCGCAGAGAAGGGAGCCACAAAGGTCATGTAGAGGAGGATTTGCATAGGTAGAGGAGGGTTTGCAAAGGTCATGCAGAGGAGGGTTTGTAGAGGAAGAGGAGGGTTTGCAGAGGTCAGGCAGAGGCCGACAGAATTCCCCCCAAATTGGTTGGTACCTTAGAATGACTGAGCATGCTCTAGTTTTATTGATATTATATTACATTCCTTGGTTTAAGAAGAATATTCCTTTAGTTTAAGCCATGAAATATCTTATATGTATGACTAAGTTTGATGGACCAAATTCGAACATGAAACAACCTTTGACATGTTTATATATTACCCGTAGAGAGTAGGATGATGCTCACATACTCGGTTTTTCCATTTGCCAAGGTATCTGATATAGTTGTTGTTCCTTATGATGCTACCTTGTCGGTCCATCAGCTGGTGGATAATGTTGATGAATACATGGTTTTAGAAAATGAAGCCATTTATGACATCTGCTTTAAAACTTTGAAGTTGACTACTCCAAGCTTTGGCGATTTAAATCACTTGATCTCTAAAACAATGAGTTGAGTGACCTGCTACATGAGGTTCCCTGGTCAACTCAATTAATATCTTCGAAAGATTGTTGTAAACCTCATCCCATTCCTTTGACTTCACTTCTTCATGGTTGGTTTTGCTCCATTGACCTTCCGAGGCTCCCAACAATACAAAGCACTCATTGTTCTTGAGTTGACTTAGCAAATGTGGGATGCCAAGAACATCACTGCAGATCCTAATCATGGTAGGTATTTGACAAATCGATGTAGATCCTCCTCATGATTTGATCTGCAGCACACATCATGTTCTGGGTTTTTATAAAACTTTATTTGATATTGCTAGAGAATTAGTTTATGGAATTAGTTTATGTTGGATCTCAAAAGCTGGATTTCAACACTCATCTCAACATTTAGAACTCGATCTTGTTTATTTCCAAAGGAAACAAGATAAGAACCCACAGATTTAATAAAATAATAAAAACAATCTATGTTTGCTCAAATAATTTTTATTTGGAATTATAAAAGCAAGTTCTTTATGTAGAGGGAATATTTATTTAGTGTGGATTTATACTGGTATGGAAAAGATGAAAAGAATATGTTCATAATATTGTTTAAAATTTGAACTTCTCTTCCCCTGAATTGCTCGCTCTGTGTGAGGCCAGGGTCACTGCTGCAATACTCCCATTGCATTGCATTTGTCAAATGCATTGTCTATACACCACAAATAGACCAGCATTAAAGAAAGACATGATATAAGAAGTATTTAATGTTGAGATGGATGATATTCATTAATTAATATACGTGCTATCATGCACAGAAGAGAATTCAATGCTAGTTGCGTCATTTCCAACATTTAATCTTCCAGCTATTGCTTCTCTTATATTTTAACAGCCGAAGTATTCAAACAAGCACAAAATAAATTCTGGAAAATCTCTATTTTTGCTCCAATTTGGAAATTACTAGGTTAGGTTCGAGTTTCTTCCTAATCTAGGTATTTTATAATAAAAAATGAGAAAGAAGAAATCCATAACATTTGGCAGTCCCGAGGCTAGGCGTTTGTGATTTAATATCAATTTGATTTTGAAGTTTAGAATGTGTTGGTTTTACGTTAACCAACTCAAAAACTCATGAAAATTGTACCCATGCTTCTCGTCTCTCATATTTGCATAGATTTTGACCTTTTAGGGATGTTATAGTGCCCAAAAATGAAAAAACAAAGCCTCTTATGCGCTCAACATCCATGGTTTTTCTTCTAATCAATATCATCATGGGAAAATTACCTCCTAAATACTATGATTAAGATCACATACAAACACCCATACAAAATGGGGGTAATAGACCTCATATAATGATTGGTTGGTGCCATTTATTCAGTATGTTAAGCAAGAAAAGACACACAGTGAACAGTCAGCAAATTAGGGAATAAAGAAACAACAAAAGCAATTGTATAATTATGGGAATAAGGAAAAAACAAAAATGTATACTCTAATTTGGAGGATACTTGTAGCAGATGGTATGCATTGCAGCATGTGGTGATTAATCTAATGCTAGAAGAGACTACATACAATATCCTTTCGGTATATCTTTCCAATAGAAAATGACTACAAGACGACTAATGTTAAGAAACAATAGAAAAGGAGGTGGTGTCAATCATTGAAGAGAACAACTCTTATGAAGAAAACAACAAATATTCCCCATTTGACTATATGCTATAGCCCGCTGACATATGAGATAATGATAATAATTCCTTTTATGTTATTTAAAGTGACAGTTAGAGATATTTAGCTAGCCATAAATTTGTTACTAGTTTGATTTCATACAAACAATTGTTGGAGGATTGACATTGGCAAGAAGTGGAATCTTTTAGGAAAACAACAAAGATATTTCTTTCCCAAAAGCAATGAAAGTTATCCAAAACATTGAATCAGTCCAGTTGGTAGACATGCAAAGGATGGCCACTTTGGGATACTTTCTCTCCATTTTCCACAAGCAGTTAAGGTGAATTAATAAGTTAGGACAGGTTTAAGATTCTATATATGCAAGATTACAGAGTAGATTTTGGGCACTATTAATTCTAACATTATTGTAGCAGCAAAGGACTTTTGTCTCTTTCACCTTCCAATCTGTCACATCACCAAAAAGTAACACCACTGCATGGAAGCAAACCTAAGGAAACCTCTCAATTGTCACTCGGTATGATGTAATTAGTTTCTTAGGTAACATACTGAAACTAATGTTACCTAAGAAACTAAGTACTGAAACTAGTTGCTTGTTGGTTAAGAAAAATTGTAGTTTCATGGCTATCTAGTGCACTTATTTTAATTTATCTCCATCTAAGGTGCAAATTCACCTCACCTATTTCGTATATGTTGTTGCCACCTAATACACACTTTATGACACATGGAAATCTCCAACCTGCTTTGTGTGTCCTTGGGGTTAAGTTAGAGCTGGGGACCATTGTCACCACAGTCTACCAACTCCTTCGTTTAGGCCAAATCCCAACAGAGCCAAGGGGGTAGTCCCTACACGAAGGTTTATTAATAATTCAGTTAAAGGGATTTTATTTTATTAAGGTTACAAAATTACAAGATCACTGCCTAGATTAAATGGAGTCAAAATATTATAAGTTACAAACTTACAAAAGAATTAAGAATGATTATCCATAGTTGTCTAAGCTAAGCAAGATCTACAATATTAACAATATGAACAAATGCTAAAGAATGGTTAAACAAATATACAATGATACCTGAAAATAAACAAGTTATACACCGGATGAACAAGTTATTATGTCAAATATCAAACAACAGATTGCTTTCAAGTTACAAGATTAAACAATGTTTTACTCAAGTGTGCCACAATACTTTAAAGATATTATACTTGAAAGTGAAAGGTACTGAAATGAAATTGAGATGCTTGCAAGATGTACTTGTAAAATGAAATCCTTGAAAAGCAAGGACTTTGAAGCAAATATAGAAACTGAAATGTGGGTAAGATGTTTTGCAATGTCTCTTGGTTCATTTTAATAAATTTTATTTAAATTTGAAGTCTTTGATTAATTTTTAGATCCGGTGGTGTGACTACCCCAATATAGTATTTCTCAAGTCAAAGAGGGAATGTTGTTGCACTCAAAATAGTGGAAACAAGTCCACCTGTAGCTCCCAGGTCAAATCCCAATGCCCCGGTGCTCAACAAGGAGGACGTAGAATGCCTAGAGACCCCCCACGGTCTTCTACTCCAACTAGCTTTCGAGGTCACTGTTTTTAATCAACCAGAAAAATAGCAAGATGGATGCCTATTAAACTAGAGCCCCTAAGCCTCTCTGCTTTTCATACACTTACTTGAGTTCCCTAAAAAGAGATAATAGGGGGGCAGAGGATACACAGACAGTTTAGGTTGTATATTTTAAGAAAATTGTAGATTTGTTTTTACAGTAAGCAAAATGAATTACAGAATTAACAAGTTAATAGAGTGAACTTGAGCCTTATCCCTTATGGGAGGTGCTGGTACTTGATCTCTGAACAATTAAGAAATGAAATTGCTTTGCAGGAAAGTAAAAGATTGCAGAAAGTAAAGTGAGCTAATTAAGGTTTCCTAAATCCCCTAAGCCTTTCCGCTTTTCATACCCTTGATCCGAGTTCCCTAAAGGGAGATAACGGAGGACAGAGGATACACGGACGGATATTAGGTTGTATATTCCTTCAAAATAGTAAACTAGGTGACATAAAGTAAAGATCTAACTAAATGCTTTGTTTGAAAAAGAAATGCTTGAAATTAAACTAATCTAAATAAAATATACTAACAACCACTTATACTATGAAACGAGAACTCGACACAGTTCTCGTTTTTCTCTCTCCTAATTTTAGTAGCTATTTTTACTTGTGTTTCAAAAAGGGTTGATACCAGTATCACACATTTTCATTTTGAGGCATTTTTTTGGGCCGTCGAATCATTTTTGTGGTAAAATATTTTTTATTTCTATTTTCAAGTGTGTTTTTTAGAAATTTAATAAAATAACATAGATTTAGAAGCAACTTATAATGAAAAACATCTACATTTTGCAATCTTTCCTTTAAAATAAAACATTTTTATGGTCAAAATAAGATAATTTTATTGACAAAATTGTAAAAAAATATAGAAAATAAAGACATTTAAAACCATTTTCAATGAATTTTCAAAGATTTTTTGTACAAAAATGATACTATTTCATATTATTTTCCAAAAGGTGAAGATTCACATAAAATTAAGAAAAACTATACCATATATTTGTAAATGACATATTAAAAACATTATATATAGAAATTTTATTTCTAAAATAAAGTTTGAAAGTCAAAACATTACTAATATATCTTATAAAAAAATTGTCAAATTTAACATTTTATTCAAGAAATGAAACTAATCAACAATATCATGTAAGACAAATTGTTCATCTAAATTGGAATTTTATGGAGCCTGGATTTCTTCTTGACATCAATGTCTTCTTCCATTGGGTCTTTTATGTTACTCATTTGAAATCTTTCTCTTTATATCTTAATTTTTTAACCACTGCATTTTAAATCAACATATAACTATGCTTGCCTTCACTATTTTTATTTATTAAAACATATTCATAAATCTCATTAATGAAGCTAGATATATTAGACTTTTACCTATAGCTAAAATATATACAAATATTAAAAAAAAAACAAACAAACAACCTATACCTAAAATATATACAAATATTAAAAAAACAAAACAAACAAATAAAATAATGTTAAAAACTAATAATTTTTAAAAAATTAAAAAAATATATATCAAAATGATTTTGATAAATAAACAAAAAAACAAATAAAATAAACAAATCAAAACAAAAATAACAAATAAAATAACTAAAACAAAAATAAAGAAATAAAACAACAATAAACAAAAACAAATAACATATAACATATAAAATACAAAAACAAATAACAAATAACATATAAAAAACAAAAACAAATAAATCCGTTGGAAGCGTTGGTTGATGAACATTGTCTCAACAATCCGTTGGAAGCCTTGGTTGGAAGTCCACACTCTAAGCTCACGTAATATCTTATAGTGGCTCCAAGAAAAACTACCCAACTAATGAAGCATGCTCTTCTTTTAGAAATAAAATGAATGAAATGGGTTGCTTACATAAACTGTGGGTTGCTTAAAAGTAAAACCCAAAATACAATAACAAAGGTAGCAGGGAGGAGCGACGCGATTCTGAGAATCATGCCACCCCTTTAGAAACCACCTCTGCCGCCCACCTCCGCCGCCACGTCGCCACTCACCATTATATTATGTGGACGGAATGGAATAATATAGGATCAACTAATGTTGTCATTAAAAACAGTAAATATTATGTCATGTGCTATGACCAAAGTGCTTACGTGATCACCCTTCGCGTAATGGTTGAAGGCTTGTAAATGATAATCGAATTAACTTATATTTTCCAGCTTTCCTTTCATTATAGTCTTTATTAATTAGGAGAGAGATTGACTTATATTATATTATCTTTATGGTCTTTATGCTATAATATAGATTGTAAAGCCATATGACCAAATGGATCTTGTACTTGTTTCAATTTTATTTGGAATGGGAAACACATAAATTTATAAAGAGGCAAGTCATAGCTGACCAATTTGTTAATTCCATGTCTTTCATTTAGTTTTAGTGAAAAAGAAATTTATGATGATTTCAAAAAGGTTATCATCCCTCTTTTTGAAGTGGAGATCCTTTCCACCCTATTATAAACTTTATACTTTAATGGTGTAATAAAAAACTTTTTATAAAATTTATGCTTTAATGGTGTAATAAAAAACTTAGGGATATGAATAGGAATTAGGATGGTTAATTCATTTGTATCTTTAAAATTATAATTTAAATATAGTTAAATTTTGATTTTGGAAAATAAAAAACACTAATTATAATAATTGTTTGGTATAAATCTAAAAAAATTAAACAATTTTTTTAACAAATAGTTTTGAAAAATAACCATTCTATTTAAATGGTCAAATTTTTAGACAAATCTTTTAACAAATCCATGAATGATCTTGAATAATTTCACATGGAACATTTTAGATATTTTTTATTAGTATGATGTTTGTATTTGAAAATCTAAAGGAGTTTTTTAATATTTATATGAATCATTTGTTCTTTTATGGTCTAATATATGATTTCATTATGAATTGCATCATAATTTCTTTGATTTTATATGGTTAGAGTGGTAAAATTATTGATGAAATATTTGTTTTTGTTTAATATGCAAGTTTAAAAAAACTTGTAATTTATCTCTTGATGAAAAAAATATTTTTCCAATTTAGGGGTTGATTTTAATGTTTTTGTAAACAATAGTATGGGATGTTTAGGCCATGGCTCTATTTTTTACCCCCCCCCACAAAAAAGTGTATACTGGTATCAACACTTTTCTATTTGGAGGGTGTTTTTGGTGTTTTTTATGCAAAATTCATCGTTTTTGTGGCTAGAGCTCTCGTTCTTAGTATAAAGTTCTCGTTTCATAGTATAAGTGGTTTAACCACACATCAATCTCCCTAAAGGAGAAGGTGGGTTAAAAAAAAACTGGAAAAATATTAGATCTACTTGAAAATGAAAGCACAACTACTTATCTACTTCCTAGATCTACTTCCTACCTTGTTACAATATGATTACAAATTACTTTGAAAGCTTTTAGAGAATACCCATGAGCAGACTCTCCCGACACTTACAAATAGCTAGAAAATAGAGTAAGAAGATAAGAGGTTGAACACTTTTGAAACCGGTTGCAAGTTGAGGTGTTTTTGATGTGATTTCGGCATAACCTCCCCTTGTAAACTGTAAAATATGCTAAAAATAAGCAAGCAAAGCTTGCTGGAAAATGACAGGAAACTCAAAAGGAAGTTAGAAAATGTTAGTATAAAAATATAGAAATTTTACAGTAAAAATATGGGTTTTAAAATATCAGAAAATTGAATATTAAAGTGCCGAAAATTGCATTTCCAACCACTTAAAACACAGTAAGAAATTAGATCTGAAATAAATAATAAAAATATAACATGGATCTATTAAAATAAACTAGATTTTGATACTAAACAATAACAAAAATACTAGTTCCTAAAACAGAAAACAAGATTAGAGATTAAGGCCTTGGAGGGAGAACTTTTCCAAGCTTGGATCCCTGCAAGGAGTTTAGCTAAAGCTACGAAACTCACACATAGATATGAGAACACCATAAATCATGCAAAAACCTTTTCAAAATATTACAATGTTAATCACAAGTGCAAATAGAAAAACTTCTACCTACAAGACTCCACAAAAACCTTTGTGGAGAGCTTCTATGATAAATAATGCAACAATAAACAACCATAAACAGTTACATCACTCTTCAAGCCACAAAATGGGTGCACCAACAAATGTATCCTCCAAATATTGATGTATTATAAACCCTAATAGGGCAACAACATTACAATAGCCAAAGAAAACTTGAGAGAGAAGAATATAGAAGAGAGGGAGAAGAGAGTATTTTAGCAGCATAACCATGCTCCAAAGAATCATGATAAAATGAGAGAAGGGGCCTCTCATTTATATTTGAAAATATCTCAAACCCACTCCCAAATCATGGGTCCAAAACATAGATCTAAACTCTAGCTCTCCTCCACCCTTAGATCTAGGTTTGTTGACTTTGCAAGCCATCCACCAATCATAAGCATGGGTGCCTTTTCAAATCAATGGTCAAAAAGATAGATCCATGTCACAATGAAGCTTAACCCTTAGATTTAGGGTTTCCATGACTCAAGTGGGGCCCGCTTTTGACTCAAATTTTAATTTTTATTATTTTAATTTTTTATTGTTTTTATTTTTTTATCTTTTATTTTTTATATTTTATTTAATCTTTTATTTTAAAAATTTTTATTTTTTATTTTTATCCTTTTATTCTTTATTTATTTAGTTATTTTTATCTTTTATTTTTTATCTAGGGATTCCTTTGACTCAAATTTTGATTTTTATTATTATAAATTTTTAATCTTTTATTTTTTTTTATCTTTTATTAAGACAAAAGGGGCGCCCCACTTAGGAAATCTTCAAAAAAATAGTTCGACCATGGGGGGGTTTATTTAAATAAAATTTGACTATGATTAGCCACCCCCAAGCTTAATTACCATGGCTTTATTTGATTTTTTCCTTCAAAATCAAATAATTTATTTTTTCACCCTTGGAAATTAAATTAATTTCCTAGGAAAAAATACCTTGTCTTAACCAAAATTGGTCTAACTTCCTAACCCCTTTCCAGAATGACATGGGACTTGAACCAATGGCTTAGGGGGTGTCATAGAATTTTCATTTACATTCACAGCCCCTATTACAAAATGTCAAGGTTCAAGAGATTACATTATTACATTAAAACTTAATTAATTAACCACCAAATTGTAAAGTTAATTAATTAGGAAAAATAAAAAATTAAAATTAAAATTCTAATGAAATTCTGCAAAACTACAAAATATGGCTAGCATGGTCATGGAAAATAGCTTGAAACCTTAGCCACCTCATGGGCTTGATTATCAGAATGCCAATTCACCACTTTGGAGGATTTGTGAGTGAAAAACCCAACCAATTAAAACTGTTAATTAACAAAACTAACTGGAAGGGGAAAAAAACACTCGGTGAAGAGGAATTCCCTGATAATAAAGTCCATGGTGACATCCTTAGAGGAATGACCCATGTTAACACATAAAGTTACATTAATTGTCCCACTGTAGAAAAGTTACATTAATTGTAACACATAAAGTTACATTAATTGACCCGTGTAGAAAAGAGGCATAATTGCCCTGCTGAGTGAAAAAGCCCCAGAATTTTTCCATGGTACAAACTGTATGTAATGTACATATTCAATGTACATGAGGTTGCCACCTAGTCGAAATAGGTGGGAAACATCTGGCTCCAACTTGGGGATGTGTATTCGATGATCGGAGAGCATACGAGAACCAGACTCTGCAACCTCAAATTCTCACCAATAACCAACATAAGTCCTCGGGTAGAAACCAATAAATAATCAATAATGAATAAATGAAATGACTACACAATGATCATACATATATGCATAAATAATTTCAAAGAATGAAATAATACAAAACTATTATAAGAATGCAAGGAAAATGGTTAGAGATACATTACAAAGAGTGTCCCTTAGGACACTAAGTATTTATCTTTTTGAAGAAAAACCTGATTTATGGCTCGTTTGACCCTTTCTTGTTTCTTGTGGCTTCGATAGTGCCTCACATCTTTGAAGATTTTCCAAAATTCCACACTATCAAAAAACTGCTCATGCCATATTTTGTTAACTTCTTTAATTCTGATTCCATCATTTATATATTCTGGGAAGCTAACAAAAATAACATGATCCTTTACACTATGTACACTATCCACATTTTGAAAAAACACTGATTCATTCTGGCATGCCTCGACCATCTTTTCTTCTAAAACATTCTAAAAATTATCTGACACTTTACTGAGTTGAGGAGAACTTAGTAAAGCCTTTGGTGGCCTATCCTTTTGGGCTGGAACCTTTACATTCTCTACTACAGGAACTGATACCTTTACATTATTGATCCAACCCTCCAAATATATACTCAAATTATTACTTGAAATTACACTTTGTTTATGGGTAAGTTCATGGTCACATGTTTCTTCTACTTTGTCCATATTTCTAGTCATGCAAGCAATGTCCTTTCTATCTTCTACTGATTCCAACAAGTCCTCATTATTTTCAAACACACATTCATGACCAACCATATTAACTTGTTCCATTCTTTCTCTATCTTCTAACTTTTCCTTTATAATATAAAAGAAAATGGGACAAGTCCCTTCCTCATGTGAATCATCACAAGCCCTACAATAAGGGATTACTGGATCATTAAACCAATTGTTTGCTTCCATAGGCTCTAGAGGTCTTTCTTGTTCTTGATAAGGGGGTCCTTTAGGGAGACTCTTTTTCTATCTATCATTTGGCTTATGATTATTACCTTTATCTTTTTCCATGGCAACTATCTTATTATGCATAGCTAATAATTGATTAATATAGACTTCTTCCATTTTCCTAATCAATTGGGTGAGCTCTTTGATAGAGTCACCTTGGTGTTCCTGGTTTTCAACTTTCTTAACTTTGGAGGACTGCCCTTTGAAAACGCAAAAACATTTGATTTTCCCGAAGCTTGCATATTCTTATCTATTTTAATAGCACTGTCTTGTGCCTTCCTAACATTTATAGGCTCTTTATCCCTTAGCTAATATCTCATTTCCCCTTCAAAATCTTGAATGTATAAAATTAAGATGGCCTTTTCAAGAGGCTTAATATCTTGAGGGAGACTCTTAACCAGTTCATTAAATCTTCTGTTAAATCCTTCCACTATTTCATTATCTTCCTTATGGATAGAGTGCAAGGGAGTTAACAAGGAATGGTGATCCCTCTTATCTCCCCATTTATCATTAAAAGATTCAATGATTCCCTTAAGGTCTTTAAACTTGTTATCATCATGTTCCATAAACTAATCAATGGCCTCTTCCTCTAAGGACAAAACAAAGAGTTTCATCTTCACATCCTCATGGTTGTGTCCCATACACCATCTTGCAATACATAAATTGAAATTTCTGATGTGGGCTTTAGCACTTGTAACATTGTCTCCTTGAAAAGAAAGTAGCTTATCTATAGCTTTTTCTAGAACTTCATGAGGGTAACCAACAATTTTAGAGAAATCACATGGTCTATAATAATTATTCATTGTTCAGGTTGGTTTACTTAGATAAACAACAAAGGCATATTAGAAATTGGCTTCTTCTCCAAGACTTGTAAAGATTCTACAGGGAGCAAGTTTGTTTAACTTCCTCTAAAAGCCTTTTCAGGATCTAAGACAGAGCTAAGCAAACCAAAGGGCTCCAGGTAGAATACCTTACTATATATTTTGAAGTGGATTCACCACTTGGAGAACAAGTAAACTTCCAATATGGGTAAAAGAAAGAAAAAAAAATTAAGGTTATTTCAAAATTTTTATTAACACTTTAAAAACAAATTTAATTGAAGAATTAAAGAATTAGATCTAAAATTATTTAATTAATGTCAAGAACAAGGAGAAAAGACTTGTGCCCAGTAACGGCACCAAATATGTTGCTGCTTAATATACACTTTATGACATAGGGAAGTCTCCAACCCGTTTTGTGTGTCCTTACGGGCAAGTTAGAGCTCGGGACCACTATCACCACAGTCTACCAACTTCTCCATTTAGGCCAAATCCCAACAGAGCCAAGGGGGGTAGTCCCTACAGGAAGGTTTATTAAAAATTTAGTTAAAGGGATTTTATTTTATTAAAGTTACAAAATTACAAGATCAGTGCCTAGATTAAATAGAGTCAAAATATTACAAGTTACAAACTTACAAAAGAATTAAGAATGATTATCCACAGTTGTCTAAGCTAAGCAAGATCTACAATATTAACAATATGAACAAATGCTAAAGAATGGTTAAAAAAATATTCAAAGATACCTGGAAAGAAACAAGTTATACACCGGATGAACAAGTTATTATGTCAAAGATCAAGAAACAGATTGCTTTCAAGTTACAAGATTAAACAATGTTTTACTCAAGCATGCCACAGTACTTTAAAGATATTATACTTGAAAGTGCAAGGTATTGAAATGAAATTGAGATGCTTGCAAGATGTACTTGTAAAATGAAATCCTTGAAAAGCGAGGACATCGAAGCAAATACAGAAACTAAAATGTGGGTAAGATGTTTTGCAATGTCTCTTGGTTCGTTTTAATAAATTTTATTTAAAGTTGAAGTCTTTGATTAAGTTTTAGATCCAGTGGTGTGACTACCCCAATCTACTATTTCTCAATTCAAAGAGGGAATGCTGGTGTGCTCAAAACAGTGGAAAAAATTCCACCTATAGCTCCCAGGTCAAACCCCAATGCCCCGATGCTCAACAAGGAGGACGTAGAATGCCTAGAGACCCCCCATGGTCTTCTACTCCAACTAGCTTCTGAGGTCACTGTTTTTAACCAACCGAAAAAATAACAAGACAGATGCTTATTAAACTAAAGCCCCTAAGCCTCTCCGCTTTTCATACCCTTACCTAAGTTCCCTAAAGGGAGATAACAGTGGGGCAGAGGATACATGGATAGTTTAGGTTGTATATTTTAAGTAAATTGCATATTTGTTTTTACAGTAAGAAAAATGAATTACAGAATTAACAAGTTAATAGAGTCAACCTAAGTGTTATCCCTTATGGGAGGTGCCGGTAAGAAATGAAATTGCTTTGCAGGAAAGTAAAAGATTGCAGAAAATAAAGTGAGCTAATTAAGGTTTCCTAAAGCCCCAAAGCCTTTCTGATTTTCATACCCTTGATCCGAGTTCCCTAAAGGGAGATAACGGAGGGTAGAGGATACACGGATGGATGTTAGGTTGTATATTCCTTCAAACCAGTAAAATAGATGATAGAAAGTAAAGATCTAACTAAATGATTTGTTTGAAAAAGAAATTCTTGAAAGTAAACTAATATAAACAAAATATACTAACCACACATCAATCTCCCTAAAGGAGAAGGTGGGTTAAAAAAAAACCTGGAAAAATATTAGATCTGCTTGAAAATGAAAGCACAACTACTTATCTACTTCCTACCTAGTTACAATATGATTAAAAAATACTTTGAAAGATTTTAGAGAATACCCACGAGCAGACTCTCCCGAGGCATACAAATAGCTAGAAAATAGAGTAAGAAGATAAGAGGTTGAACCCTTTTGAAACCGGTTGCAAGTTGAGGTGTTTTTGATGTGATTTGGGCATAACCTCCCCTTGTAAACTGTAAAACCTGCTAAAAACCAGCAAACAAAGCTTGATGGAAAATGACTGGAAACTCAAAAGGAAGTTAGAAAATGTTAGTATAAAAATACAGAAATTTTACAGTAAAAATATGGGTTTTAAAATATCGGAAAATTGAATATTAGAGGGTTGAAACTTGCATTTACAGCCATCTAAAACACAACAAGAAATCAGATCTGAAATATATAATAAAAATATAACATGGATCTATTAAAGAAAATTAGATTTTGCTACTAAACAATAACAAAAATACTAGTTCCTAAAATAGAAAACAAGATTAGAGATTAGGGCCTTGGAGGAATGTTGGGTTATAGGGAAGACCCGGGTTTTATACCATTAACTTCACACCAACAAAAGACCCATAGTGTTGGCCCTTTCGGCAACAACCTGCGAACAGGTTGTAGTCTCACCCGAAACAGCTATGGGATGCCGCAGAATCAGGTTTCTGCAAGCAGAAGAGGGATATTACTGTACCTTTAGCCTTAACAAGTTATAATCACACAATACAGAGCTGCGACAATACTTATATAACTTCGCAATTAGATAAACAAACAGTTACTTGCTTAACCCTTTTCTGGGAATTCATAGCGAAGTTATTATTTAGCAGTGATCTTATTTATCAGATATTTACTTATAAATGCATAAAGAACATAACAGAAACCACACAAAAGAACCACAACACAAGATATAACGTGGTTCACCCCCATTTTAGGGGCTACATCCATAGAACTGTGTTTTATTAAACTCTTTACAAAAACCACAGTTTTGATCTGTGCACTAAGCTGCAGATCCTTTCAAGTCCTCAAAGCCGCGCACACAGCTGCAGGCCTCTGCGCACACAGCTACAGATCTTCTTAATCACCCAAAAACCCTCTGTGCACATAGCTGCAGAGGTCGTCCATGCACATAGCTGGGACTTAACCTTTCTTACAAAAACAAGCCTTAGCTTCGCATCACTTCATCTTACATCAAAATCCTAAACTGACTTCTTTACAAGAGTGCTTATTTATAGTGCACTTATTACAAAACCATGGGCTAAAACCATGGGCACCCCGAACCCTAAACCCTAAACCCTGGATTTAAACCCTGGATTTAAACTATGGATTTATTACAAAAAGAGGGCTTTGACTTAACCCCGACACCCCTAAGACTATTTTGAGTTGTAACTCCGCTTACAAACTCCCACAAAAACCGCGGAGTTACCATAGTTAAGGACCATTAAGCTATGCGCCCCAACAAGGGAGAACTTTTCCAAACTTGAATCCCTGCAAAGAGTTTAGCTAAAGCTGTAAAACTCACACATAGAGATGAAAACACCACAAATCATACAAAAACCTTTGCAAAATCTTACAATGTTAATCACAAGTGCAAATAGAAAAACTTCTACCTACAAGTCTCTCCACAAAAACCTTCATGGAGAGGTTCTATGATAAATAATGCAACAATAACCAGCCATAAACAGTTACCTCACTCTTTAAGCCACAAAATGGGTGCACCAACAAATGTATCCTCCAAAGATTGAGGTATTATAAACCCCAATAGGGAAACATCATTACAATAGCTAAATAAAACTTGAGAGAGAAGAATAGAGAAGAGAGGGAGAAGAGAGTATTTTGGCAGCATAACCATGCTCCAAAGAATCATGATAAAATGAGAGGAGGGGCCTCTCTTTTATAGTTGAAAAGATCTCAAACCCACTCCCAAATCAAGGGTCCAAAACATAGATCTAAACTCTAGCTCTCTTCCACCCTTAAATCTAGGTTTGTTGACTTTGCAAGGCATCCACCAATCATAAGCAAGGGTGCCTTTTCAAATCAATGGTCAAAAAGATAGATCCATGTCATAATGAAGCTTAACCCTTAGATCTATGGAATCCATTACTCAAGTGGGGCCCCCTTTTGACTCAAATTTTAATTTTTATTATTTTAATTTTTATTGTTTTTATTTTTTATCTTTTATTTTTTATATTTTATTTAATCTTTTATTTTTTATCTTTTATTTTTAAAATTTTTATTTTTTATTTTTATCCTTTTATTCTTTATTTATTTATTTATTTTTATCTTTTATTTTTTATCTGGGGATTCCTTTGACTTAGATTTTGATTTTTATTATTTTTAATTTTTAATCTTTTATTTTTTTATCTTTTATTAAGACAAGAGTGGCATCCCACTTAGGAAATCTTAAAAAAATTATTTTGACTATGGGGGGGTTTATTTAAATAAAATTTGACTATGCTTAGCCACCCCCAAACTTAATTACCATGGCTTTATTTGATTTTTTCCTTCAAAATCAAATAATTTATTTTTTCACCCTTGGAAATTAAATTAATTTTCTACGAAAAAATACCTTGTCTTAACCAAAATTGTTCTAACTTCTTAACCCCTTGCCAGAATGACATGGGACTTGAACCAATGGCTTAGGGGGTGTCATAGCATTTTAATTTTCATTCATAGCCCCTATTACAAAATTCCAAGGTTCAAGAGATTACATTATTACATCAAAACTTAATTAATTAACCACCAAATTGTAAAGTTAATTAATTACGAAAAATAAAAAATTAAAATTAAAATCCTAATGAAATTCCGCAAGGCTACAAGATATGGCTAGCATGGTCATGGAAAACAACTTGAAACCTTAGCCACCTCATGGGATTTATTATCATAATGCAAATTCACCACTTTGGAGGATTTGTGAGTGAAAAACCCAACCACTTAAAATTGTTAATTAACAAAATTAACTGGAAGGGGAAAAAAACACTCGGTGAAGAGGACTTCCCTGATAATAAAGTCCATGGTGACATCCTTAGAGGAATGAACCATGCTAACATATAAAGTTACATTAATTTTCCCACACAGGGGAGCGGACATTTCATGTAGAAAAGGGGCATAATTGCCCTACTGAGTGAAAAAAATTCCAGAATTTTTCCATGGTACAAAATGCACATAATGTACATATTCAATTTACATGAGGTTTCCACCAAGTCTAAATAGGTGGGAAACATATGCATTTATGCACTTTGAGTGCCTTGGTTCTGTGTTTTGTGTGCAACATCATTTTATGAACCATTCATCTCATAACAAAATTATGGTGCATTGTTGGTAGTATAAAATGAAAACCATTGATATGTCCTCCCAATGCATCTTTGATACCGACAATGATGTGTACAATCTTATATTATGATTGACTCATTTTTCCATTTGACATAATCTACACAATGAAAAAAGTATAATAGCATCCTTCATGCTCCATTAGTAATATATTTTCTCCAACAAACCATGTTTTATCTCACCCAAATTGTCCTAATCTATTGTTGTGGAATTCTCTTATTAGATTCTCACATATTGAACTCTAGGATGGATAACTTCTCCCTCTTGAATAAGTGACAAACTTGGATGAAGTAATCTATTTGCATGATTTTTCCCTATGTCATTGGGCTCCAACATCTCTCTTCAACATGTAGAATATCTTTGTTGAAAATCTATGTTGCACTCATTAATGTCCTTGTTTGCTTGAATCCATCTATCTTGTTTTTCGTTATTTCCAACATTTAGTGCTCTCTTAAATACTAACGTAAAACTAAATATCATAAGAAGAATATTTACATCATGCTTCATTTAGCTTGTTAAAAAGTGTTATCAGTCTTTCTTTATCAGTCAACACTACACTAATAACTATCATTCTTGCCTCACAATCATTTTATAAAGATTATTGAAATCTGATAATGCTAACAAATGCCTTTTTTTCTCTTTTACTTCAACAGATAAAAGCTCTTGTGTCCCTACATGCTTTCTTGGAATACTCATACCTCCATACAGTTAATCACATTCATACATATACTACTAAATCCTTTGATGAAACTTATGTAAAAATTTGCAATTCCGTGAAAAGTCCCGACCTCTATTGCACTAAGATGTGTAGGTCATTCAAAAAAATCTTCACCATATTTAGATCATGCAAAACCTTCCTAGGTGATTGCAAATCCAAGGTACACCATCTCCTTTAGAATTCACAATTTTCAAGGTGTTGCACAATCAATCATTTCTTAGCACTCCAAACACCAACCTCAAATGCTTATGATTTCCTCTGTACTATCATTGAAATTAGAATATCATTCAGGTAAACATCTCAAATTTTTCTAGTGTATAATTGCAATACCTCCATCAACAATTGCATGAATGTACTCAACACATCAATCGATCCAAAAGGCATATGCAACCACTCATACAAATCAACTTTAGCCTTGAATGCAATCTTCCACATTTTTCCCTTCAATCTTGATCTAGTTATATTTTCACTTCATATCTATCTATGTCGACAAAATATTGTGACTAAGGCCATCCATAAAAAATTTCATCCTCAACAACGAGAATCTATACCTAATTTTTCTCTTCATCAGTCCTTTTTAATCTATACACATCGTCCACTATGCAATTTTTTTTGGCATTATGCACTAAAATAAAGGTTGATTGGTTACAAGGTAATCATGCTTGATTGTTCAACCTTCTCCTCCTCTATGGAACAATTTGTGTGGGTGAATTTCTGAAACAATGGTTGGGTACACTTCTATTGTGGCATATTGGAATATTTTCTATGACTTTAAAGTATCTTATCTTCATTAACATCGCCACCATGCATACACGCTTATATTCTCTTCGATCAATCCCTTCGGTAACAATTCCAAGATCTCAAAAGTTGGAATTAGTTTTAGAAAATTAGTATAACAATATCAACACGTTTTAGTTTATGTTAATAAACAAATTTTATTTTCTTGCAACAACATATACAAAAAATACCAAAAACATCAACTTTGGAAATTATTTCAAAAGCTTTTTTTTTAAATCTCATTGGAAATAATTTCCTTGGTTTAGCACATTTGCATGGTTCTTGGTGGTGGTTAAGTGTAGCAATTTGATCACGAGATTATAACCCAACAAATAGCATGGTAATATTATGACAATATGTTAGGATAAATTCATAGGAAACATTAGAAAACATAACAGTTTACATATAGATATGAATCCTTAGCCAAAACACCGAAGTTGTTTAACAAGATTGTATCATTGCTCATTTTTCTAAATTTTTATGTAAATGAAATGTAACAATGCAGCGACACTTTTAAGTACACAATTAATTATTCTATTGGATGAGAAAATAACCATTCAATTTATGTAATTTCCCAAATGACAAATACTATTGATGTATTATTCAAAAATTTATTTAATATACAAACTTAAAAACATGTCTTGAAATCTAAAAACACTTTCTTTTTCCCACTATTATACTATGGAAGGTCTTCGATTAAAAAAGAAGCTAATTTACCTAGGTGTGTCAAACTCATAATGTCCCAATCACAAACAAGCCAAAAATCATTAACACATGTTATGGTAATGCCCTCTTGTCAAGGCTACCTAGGAATTTGCTGAATATTTAAGCTAATATCTCTATGCATCCTATTCATGGTGGGATTAATCGGTGGGAAACTATTTGTCTTGTGTTATTGAATTTCATCAAAATGAATGCTTATTACAATTGAGATATTCCTTTGGCTATCGAACAAGAGAAATGTCTATTTGTTAAATTCACATGCTTCTCCACATAATGCTTCTTGGTACGATGGTGCACTAATGTCTTCTACCATCTTAATCTACATCATAGTGCATACACAAAAGGTGTCATTTGCAATGAAACATTAACAACAATGGCTTGAGTATTGACGTGGGGCCTCAAGCACCATGACTATAGTTCCACCTCACTAGTCTAGCTAGTTGGACCACATGTTTTGCTCGGACAACTTGGCTATGTTAGTTTCCATCATAGTAGGACCCACCATTAGGGAGTTTGATAGGTGTGAGAGTGGCCAAGTTTATCCCTTCATCCCACCACACAATGACAAACAATGCCTAACTTTGGAAATCGTCAATTTAGAGGATACCAATTCCTAAGAGCCTCCTACAAATGGATGGGGCCTAGGTCCACTATAATAGATGACAAGATCTCCTACATAACCTAATACAACACTACAAATGCTAAAAATGACACCTAACCCAGTAACAATCGATTGAGGCATGAAACATAGACAATTATTTTGAGGGATTGATCATGACAAGTCCTACATAAAACTCAAAATACTTAACTACCACCAACCTAAAGATAACCCACCAAACTTTATTATAATAGACTAGGAGATCTCCTACAAAAAAAAAGAAATACTTAACTAAACAAGTTAACACACCAAAATTTATTATAATAGACCACAGCCATGAGATATCCTACTTAAAATGAAAAATACTTGACCACTCAAGTTAACCCACCAAACTTATAAGTGCCTACACAAAACTCAAAATACTTAACTATTCAAGATATCGAAATAAGTATTTATGCAATAACTATTAGCTGGAAATGAGTATTTATCCAATAACTATTCATGCAATAACTATTTATTGAAGATAAATACATTGGAATATTTGGTTCTATTTTACATTTTTTATGTTTTTAGTTATCCCATGCATCATTATGCATATTAGATTAGTTTCATTTGATCTATTGCATTTCAAAAACCCTAAATGATGGATCAGGATGCAACTGATAAAACCTTAAAACCATAATGGCTATCGGGACAAGATTCATATGGGTTCGCTATTCCAAGGCGTGTCATGTATAATTAATACTTTTCACCGGGGGTAACCACTATTGTTTGCACAAGTAAATTCCACCCTACCAACACCAAATGGTACCAAGCATGAGAATTTATTTGTATTAGTACCACCTAAATAATGTTTGTATGAAATAAATAATACCCAATTTTAATGATTGTAGGAACCACCAAATAGGTACTTGTCGGATCTATCTTCCTCAAGTGAGGAAGATAGACTAGAAGAGGTTGAAAGTGAGACGTCTAATACAAGATTTAATAGGTCAAGATCAAATAGAGTGAAAAGGTAAGGACAAAATTTCATAGGCTCATCAAACTTTTTGTTTCTGAAGGAGGATCATGTGGTTACAATAACATGTGCATAGGTGACATTGAGTTTTCCCTGAGGTATAGACATATTGTCAAATGATGGCTACCCAAGGAGCTACCCCAAGTGGACATGAATTTCTTCCCTAATGGGAGGAATTATCACATTGCTCCATCCTCTTTACATGGACTGGGGATATTTTCCATGGATGGCATAAAGGTGTCATATGGCACTGAAACTAAATTGATGGACTATGTCGGTCCATGCTACAAATACAATGACTAGTTGTTGTTGGTCTAATGTACGTGAAATATGTGTACATATGGAGTGAAAACAAACTATTGTCAATTACTGGACAATAGTCTGAACAAAGGAGAAACTGTGTATCTTGATGGAAGGCCAAAATATTCAGGAAATATTGCAGGGTTTATAAATAGCACATGAGCAGGGTCAGCACATAAGCTACCCAATTTCCAATTTGAGGGGCGTGAAGGAAATCATGTATTTGTATGTGCAACAAAATCAATAGCTGCAGGTGAAGATTTGTTGATCGATTACGGTTTGAATCGAACATATGCGGGGGTTGCTATTATGGGGATAAGTTTCTTATACAACATTTAACTCAACCTTTGATCGATGACTTGTTATTTTTCTCTTACATCAAGTTTATTTATGTCATGCTTTTTATAATATACACATGGTTAATTATATGTCATGATTTTCATTAATCACATTTAAGAGACATTGTTATATATGTAATTTTCATTTTTAATATCTCTTAATTCTTATATTGTGGTAGGGTGATCGTGGGCATATGCCACAAACTAGACGTGGAAAGTCACCAATGGTGACAAATGAGGTAGATGTAATTTTAATAGTATGTAATAGCATCAATGTAATAGTAACCATAATTCATGATTATATTACATCTGTTAACATTTGACAATTTTTCTACTATTGAGCTCAATATTTCAATATGATATCATTCTTATTGTATTGTGGCAAGGGGCCAGTACTATGAGAGCCACACCTAGAGCTTGTGGACAAGTAAATTTGACTCTCATAGTAACAATAAAGTTTTTTTAATATTAATCAAGTTTACTATACATGGTTCAATTTTTAGTTATTCATATGAATATGTTTTGCTTATTGTATTGTGGCAGGGTGACAGTGGGAAGGCACCAATGTTGTCGCATCAGGTTAATGATAGTGTAATAGTACCTAAACATGATTATAGTACTTTTTTGTTATTATATGCATTATATATTTTATAAGTGAATTTTTTATTGACGTTCATCGAGCACACCACATCAAGGTGATGATGTGGTCAATAAAGTTGTGATACACTATTAAATCGACCCAATGGTTACTGTGAAAATGGCTTTGAATAAATGCAATGAAGACTTTCTTGATTTGATTTTAATAGATCCAATGACTAAAGAAATACAAGCAAAAATTGATGAATTGAATAGAAAGATAAAAAATATGGGGTAAAGGGCATCTTTGAAAGTTTTTACAAACTACATATATTCATTTATGTTATTTTAGTTCTTTTTTTTATATGTTTTAATCAACTGAATTTTTATTCTTCAGAGTTATTTGGAGCCAAAAATTGAGGAACAAGAACAGGCTGCAGAGGACGATATAGTTACTGGCGATTCTTCAACACTTCCTAAATATACCGTACCAACGAGGCTATTTTCCTCTCCTACACAACAATACTTTATATGCCACGCCCCCAATGGATGATGAACGTGAAGATGGCCCTCCAAACACTGCTACTCCACATGATGATAGAGAGGATGGTGACATCAATTGTGATAGTTTCTATCATGGCTCAATGTGTGTAGTTAGCAAGGGATCATTTCCCGTTAGATTCTTGGTAGACACTGAGTGTATTCCAATCAAGATACCAAATATTGTAGGTATTATTTAATTTATTATGTGTTTTTTATTCATGTATTTCAAAGCCACATAACTCAAACTAGTTTTAATTAATGATCATATGTTTTATACAAGAAATAATTTCTTTTATAAGAACCTCCATGAAAAGGCGTTGGACATTTTTGGGTCCACCATTCGTATACAGTGGAATGCCCAAAATGACAAATTGAAAGATGATTTGATGAACCACATGGTCATCTTGTTTGGTGAAACCTTCAACAAAAAAAGGTGTCACTCTAGCAGCTGGGTTAAATTTGAAATATGTAAGGGTCGGTTATAGGGACAATCTGCAAATTAACCACAAGTATGAGTGTCCTTCGATGGTTCCATGGAAGGAGTGGAAGACACTAATTGAGGATGCAAAGTAGAAGGCATTTATAAAACAAGAAAAGACTAAGCCAATCGGTTCAAGAAGGTATGGCACATATCATATTTAAAAAAAAAATTAAATATATTTAAGCTGCAATATCTAATCTATTTGCAACCTTTCATAAGCTCTCTGACACATCTAAAGCAACAAATGCAAGATTGGAAAAACATGGGAAACACAAATTGGGCTAGGGTGGATATTAGAAGCTAAAGGCACGAATTGTAAGAATCATTTGATCATTATTTGTAGCCAACAACTAATTGAACAATTAATTGTTTTTTCTAACTGTATTTAACAATTAATTGATTTATCAGAAGGAATTTACATGGTGTTATGCATTGCAGGGAAATGCTTTTCAACAGGAATCCACTAATGAAGACTTGAAGCTTAGCTTCAAGTACGGTTTTTAGCATGTGTTGGAACATTGAAAAAGCTTAGGGAAAACCCGAGTTTCCCCATTAATTCACTCAGAGATAAATACAATCAATAAGGACATCGTTATAATGAACTTGCATACTCTATCCATAAATGATTACATCAAAAAATGAATGTCTTTTTTTTTTAGGGTGATACCTACAAAAGCAGGGAGGGTAGCGGTACTGTACCAGTACCACGCGATGGTGGTGACCTGTCTATCCATTTAGGTATGTATGCTATTAAAAATATGTATTGAATATGATCTTAAATACATAATTGATTATGTTTACTATTTAATCTTTTTCTATGAATGGAAAAGCATGTACCTTCTCATGCTCAGTCAAGAGAGGAACAAATGGTAGAGCCAGTGAACACTCCAGTTATTCATCTAGTCAGAAGGCAGGTAAAGATCATTGTAATGAAATTGAAAATAATGAAAAATGTATATCAATAATAACTTCACACTTATATCTATATGATTGTCTTGGTTTTTGCAGATGATGCCCTTGTCCATCCACCTCCACCCCCTACTAATCGACATACCAGAAGTATGGTGCGGGGGTGCATATCCACACAATCAATGAAAAAAGAGAACATAATAAGTACAATAGGGAAAGACACTGAAGATAAAGTCCCCATATTACAATTTATGAGAAAAAAAAACATAAAAAAATGTAGTTGTAAACATTTAAGATTTGTATTTGACTGAGTGAAGGCATGAAGTATTTTTAGTTTTGTAACAAGTTTATTGAACTAGTCATTGTATGGTGATATTTTAGAATTGAGGTTTCACATCTGCATGTTATTGCTCAGATCATATATCTGAATATGTGTGACCTCTTTAGATGACTATGGTTATCCTCAAGGGACTTGCCACCCCTTTCTGAGTTAACCTGAGGAATATGAGATGACCATATAGTTTATAATTGGTTTACTTCTATTACTGCTTTTGTTTTCAGTACTTGAATTATTTATGTACCTCTATGTTTGATAGTATTGTGTTTATTTGAAAAATTAATCTAACTATGTTTGTGCTTTTTGAAATTTATATGTGAAATGTTTGTTCACTTTGTTGCATAGCTTATTATTATTATTATTGAATATGTGTGACATATTTCGAGGAATATGTTTATCTTCAAGGGGTTGGACACCCCTTGCTGAGTTAACCTGAGGAAGATGAGATGACCACATAAACTTCCTTATCCTGGGATGATGATTATGAGCTTCATCTCATTGCATGAGACACATGAGACGTATGACCAGAAACAGTTGAGAAGGTTAGGTAACCTACCTTTGACAAGGAGTTGATGTGCATGAGCCTAGTATGAGGTCATGTTTCCTTATTATGATACATTGACTTTCATGTTTACTTGTATGTGATGTTTATCCTTGCATGTTTACTTGACTTGCATGTTTAGCCTTGCATGTTTACTTAGCCTTGCATGTTTACCTGACTTGCATGTTTACGATGTTGACTTACATGTTTACTTGTATGGGATGATCCTTTTTAGGGTCTTTTCCAGTTCAACATTCTCTCCTTTAACATGTATGTTGGTATAATTGAGTCTCATTCAACTAACCTAATGGTAAGAGGTTGAAGTCTGAGGATAAGGGAGGTCTTCCCCAACTTTTGAATAAATTTTCTTTCTCCTTAGTCATTTCAACATTGCAAATGATAATGTGACATTTCCACAATAATGAATTTGTTTGTCTTCTCGGTGTCAATGGGCATGTTGTAGTTTCCATATTCAAATGCAACTCAACACAAAAGTGCAATTATTGAACTTATACAATTCCTTATATTTCTTACAATATGTTTATTTGTATATGATTAACTGGCATATTCCAACATTTCAAGCTATACATGAATTTAATGGATGTGCATTTGTACAGGTTGGATACATTGTGACGTCATGTTTATTAAATCAAAATCATGACTTCTTACGATTGGTTATCAATAATGTCCGCAATGATATTATTGGGGGGAATGAGACGTTTCAATGTTTGGCACTTACTATGGTAAGATCTTGTCTTGGAACCTCTATTCTGAAATAAATTATGTTGATTTCTAATTGTAATAGTTTTCATGTTTAACATATGGTGTGCATCCATACCACTACATGATTGGGATCTAAACGGGTTGTTGCTTAAGTTAAATGTAGATTTCCCTGTGCAATTGCAAATATGTAAAGTGTCATTTTTCCAACAAGTGTTTTTAATATTGGGCTTTGGATTTACATAGACATATAATCTATAGACTATAATGTTAGCTAGAAGAAATTTAGCAAAAAAACAAATTTAAGCATTGTTCCTTTGATCAAAGCCAATTCTAAATAACAAATTTAAGCATTGTCCCTGTAATGGTTTCTTGTGCTGACCTTCATGTCTCTCTAATTAACCAACCAAATATGTTGCTTGGTATGCAATGCATTTACCAAAGATATATCCAATAATTAGCAGTTGAATAGTAACTTCCAAATCTAAGCACACATTTTCATCGCTAATTTCAACACAAGATTCTCATCTTATTAAGTGCTCTCTTGATGTTCACCAAGGTAATGACCCCATATAGAAATCTCAAGTTGGATGCTAAGTCATGAAGTAACCTCCAAGTAACAAGGGATGTCCTCTTAGAAACCCAAAAGTCTACCTCAAGGTATGTGCCCCAGCTAAAATGTGCAATTAATCTTCCAAAAAGGTGGCTACTCCACCAACATGTACCCACGATGCAACCACACGTAGCTTCAAAGGGAAATGCTACAATGTGAGAGTGTCCACATGGCAATCAAACAGGTCAAAATGCAAATAAATTCTACAATCCATGTCCATAAAACACTCCATTTGAACTCCAAGAGGGACTTCTTCCATAAAAGTAAAATACAAGCATGTAATACCTCTCATCAATGGCATATAAAAGAGTGTAATCATTTCATAATATAGTTGGAAATCCCAAGGCTAGCTAGGGCATGGAAATACTAGTCCAAATTCCAACGATCTATTCTAGACATGAGGTGAGGAGTGCAAGAAGGGTGTGGCTCGCCAGTGCTTCCTTTAGGGTTTAACATTGACTCAAAACTGCTCATTTATTTCTTATTCCAATCAAGTGTATTACCATAACCTCCTTAATACTGTCGTACATGCTTCAAAAACCACCCAGAACATGTCAAAGCTTGTTTTTGTTGTTGTCTATCACTGTTTTAGGGCTATTTTGACCCTTAGACATGCCCAGATTCGACCTTATTGCTTTTTAAGAGGATCCAACATGCCCAAAATTTCCAATAAATGCTCAAAAAGAGCTAGAAAATGTGTTTTTATTGTTCCTATCACTCAAAATTCCACCCATATCTGATATTGGAGTTTGTACAAGGACTAATAAGTTCCCAAAACTGCCGCTCACTTGAAAATAAAACCGAAATTCATCTAAGAAGTTCTTAGGAAACAAACTGCCGAATAATATGAGTTTATTGTCGTTTTCAGGTTGTTTGAGGGTTATTTATTCCCGGACCTGATTTTAGGGTCGTTTGTGCTCAAAGGACTACTCATAATTGCATTTCATGTTGATATAAGGCCCTTTTTATCACTAATATTCCTCCAACAACTTCCTAGATCTGCTTTTTAGTTCTATTTACACCTTTTTCTATGGAAAAAAGCACATAGAATTCATAATGGTAATGTTAATTGCTAATTAGGATGTCATAAAAACCATCATTTCTGCTGAGAAAGGACGTTTGAGACTGTTGGAATGCACAAGTTTCCTAATGATCTCTGTTTACCACTACTAAATGTGATGCTCTTGATGTTATAAGGTCCAAAACTTCCCAGAGATGAGGTACATAAAAAATGTAGTCATAAATGAGGAACAAATTGTACACCTTCCATATTTATTCACATTGGAATGAAATGTTGTGGACAGGTATTATGAAACATATTACAATCCTATATATTCTTCTACAGTTATTCAACTATTGGCACAAATTATCCTTACTACTGGATTTCATTACCATATCTTGGGGATGTTTCCATGAATGTTTTCTTACTTTCTATTAGGATGTTTCTACTACAAATCTCGTTTTATGCCTAGGTCATCCCTCTTTCATGATAGTTTGTCTTCATCGCCAATACTAGCACATTATGTTGTTGGGGTTCCTTCATTAAATTTAGTGCCCATAACTTTTCTTTTAAGGAAGTAAAAAGGCCCAAAACTATTCTAAATATCCATACCATTGTAAGGTACACCCATACCAAAATGGGGGTAAGAACAGTGAATACTAGAATTCCATATTAGGGTGTCTAAGTCCTCAATGGGTGATAAGATGAACAGAACAATAATAAAACAACCTTTCCAACTATGGATATATTTGGATGATATAGACAATATTCTTGAGAAACCTTTGCAACCATATGTGTAGATGAAATTTTGGTTGTAGCTGTTAAAAAGGATTTTATTTCAACATGAGGACATTTTAAACTCCAAACAATTTTCATTCCACAGTAAGAAACATCAATAAAGGAAATTGAACAAGCTTGAATAAATAGGATTTTATCATAAAACAACATGAATTCTTCCGTCAAATATACTACAGGAATGTGTATTGAATGGTAACCCAAAGAGATAAGGAATAATTTCATAAAAAAATCTTATCCTCCTAATTAGGTCACTCTCCAATCAAGTAACTATATCCATCTAGTCATCATGTAAAATGTCATGAAATATGTAAAGAGATCTCTAATGCCCTAGGGAAGACTATGATGTAAGAACTCAACTAAGATTAAGAAACCAATGGGTAAGTCATCTCGAATGTGCAAATCCATAAAAAAAATACCTATTATATGAAAATCAATCACGAACCATCTAGGGTTTGAAGTTTGAACATACACTATCTTTCCAAAATCTCATGAAACATTGCCAAACATGGTATAAACACTTTCAAAGTAAAACTAAAAATTAACATGGTTTCACTTGAACAAATAGGGGTTCTAGGAACCTTGTAACAAGGTCAATTCTCTAAGATACGATCTTTTCTAAGTGTTGGGATAGGTATGGGATAATACCTACACACTTGTTATAAATACATAAATGTGAATTGACTCTATATTTAGTGTGAATAATCTCAAACTTGAGTCATCCATGCTCGATGAGGGAAATGAAAAACAAGTCTTTCCTATAACATAAGACTTCGCACTATAAGATCAATCATAGTTAATAGAAGATATGGGTTTATAAATAGGTCTAGAAAAACTAGACATGGGTAGTAGTAAATTTGTATGGTTGGGTTTGTTACCCCCATATTGTGTGGGTGTCCAAATCTGATTCTGATCACACTCTTGAAAGTGGTGACATCATTCATAATGATGATTATTGACATCACACTCTGTATAAGGGAATTACAATTAATGTTACTGAATTTTTTCCTCATCCCTCTAAATGTCTGGAAATACAAGATGTTGAATCAAATTTATAATCCCCAATACATAGTGCCATTCATATTTTGCAAGAAAATATCATCAGTCAAGAGGCCCAACTCTGAAAATTCAATGTACGAAGAGAATTTCTTGGATGAGATGGAATGGATCGATTGTGTTGGGCCTTAAGTACGCACAGTAAGAATCCTTGGCTAGTGGTTGAAGTTCCATAAGAACAGAATAAAGGCATGTCTCTAGCAAAAAATGAGAATGTTACAGGGATTTGGATAAGTCCTTGTCAGAGAGAATGTATGACTATCTCATTTCATTATGAGAACAAGTTATTTCCAAATACCTTTGTTAACTCTAAGATTTCATCTAGGGAAGTGATGGAGTTAGTTGAGAACAAGAGAAAGGAACCCTAACAAAATTCTGGAGGAGGAAATGTGTTTGCTTCTGAAGCATGAAGCGCGAAATTTCCCAAGAAGTCTAAAGCATGATTTTACCTTATATTAGCTTCAAAAAAAAATTTGTTCTTGTTTCTGACCTCAAAGTTGAGCTATGAGTCAGTTTGTTTGTTGAAACCATTAATAAGAGGCACCATAGTCATGTATGGGTTAGCTCTAGGAAGTATGAATTATTGTTAGGGATTATTGAATAAGGTTTGGGTTAATTCATGAGATTGTTGGGCATGAATATGGACAGAGACAACAATTATGGACACAATTTAGGGACTACCCCATCCTCTCAACAATAGAAAACAATTATAAACCAACAACAAATCATGGTAATTGACAACTCTGGGCAAATGAATCAACAGTAAGATAAATTTTGGGCACATTACAGAGGTCCGTATAGGTGTACGAGTTTATTCTTATGTTGGGAGTGTGAGTACTTCCCTTGGTTTTCTATCCAATTTTGAAGAGGTGTACAGGATGTGGGTATTTGCAGTAAAGTTCCTAAATATCATTATTTTTAAGGTATGGAGTATTCTTTTTAAGGGTTGGTAGGTTCAATTTCATCTCTTGTTGATTAGCAACAAGCAATAGGACAATGTTTAGCATCAAGGTCCACACCCCAAACCAATACAATGGATTTTAGAATTCAGGGGTCCTTTTCTCCTATTTCTAACTTGTTCTTGATGCTAACTTGTGAATCTTAAATGATTGAACTTAACGGATATTTGATCCTACACATAACTAAGGATAAATTGATAAAATTTTGCATTGAATTAATACCTCCATTAATTTATCCTTAGTATTACTATTTATATTCAAGTTGGATTAATAGTTTTTCCTTTCAGTTAACTGTTGAAGCCAGTTAGATCATATATGCATATGTCAAATTTGTGTATGGTGACATTAATCTTATATATTTCTAGTTTGAGAAATTTCTTTCGAGATTTTTTTTACTGATCCATGTTGTTCTGGGAATTTGATCGGCTCAGAAGGGAATTCTATGTGTTTACAAATTGACCATGAAATTTGATTTTTATATGACAAACATGAAGACTAGTTTAGTTAGAGTTCTACCTTTTTTTTTTACTAATGTATTGCTTGATAGAATACATGTTTTATTTGAATGAAAAATGAAAATGTTACGTGTTACAAATACATGGATTATGAAGTTTTAGGAAACCATCATTTAACATCCCCTCAAATGTCCCTTCATCAAAAACTTGATCCAAAGATTGGATATGGGTTAACTCACATCCATGAAGCCATCTAGGTAACCAACTGTTATGCGTGTTGGTTCTTTAGGAGAGAAACCTGGATATGTGTTGCATCTTTTGTTTAGTTGTGTCAAAGTTGTCAATTTCTTAGGTATTTTTTCAAATTTTCAAGGTTGGTGGTTTCTATCTATAAATTCAGGGGGCAATTACTTTTTTGTGTTTCCTATTATGAGGGTAGAAAGATATTGTCTTCTTTATTTATTTACAACTATTGAGCTGGTGCCATGCCCAACACCAAGGTACTTTGCCAAACCAAAATTTTCAATGCTAGTGACCAAATTACATAGATCTATATATCCAGAGTCCTCAATGATGCACATGATTTGGAATCACCATTTGCTTTTGGCAATTTCCAACATCTAAGTTCCATGTAATTGTTTATTTCTCCATGCCTCGAGTCATGAATTTCAAATGTTTGTTAAGGGTCTTACTGTTTACATGTGGAATATTTGGTTAGACCCAAAATTTATTCAACTTCGATCAAGTGCCCTTGAATTTTGACTCTTTTAGTCTTTTGGTTTTGGATTTTCAGCCAGCTTCCTAAGCACTTGACTACTTTGGCAACTTGAGTGACCATTTATTGTACATTTTGGATGGCTTTTCATGAAGTTCTCTCAGACATTATTTATGGGACATTATGAGTACTTCTATGCCTTAGGTTAAATGTTCGATGAATCTTCATGACATATTTGTTATAGTTTTATCTACTTTGGATCTTACTGATGTCTTTACTTAGACTCATTCACATTTAATTGTTGCAATGCATGCCCTAGTTATTTTTTCCTGAGAAAAAAATTCATAATTTCATTGCCTGGGTTATATCTACTGAGTTTAGGCCCTATGCTTTTGAACATTGCTTGTTGTATTCTTTGATGACATATTTGCGGGTGTTTTATTTCTGCTATATCTTGTGGATGTGCTTGCAAACATTCAGATCTTTGTTTGATATTTAGATGTTGAGTTATTTTTATGTTGTCAAATGTGCAATTGCTTGAAACAGGTTCACTGCTTAGCATTAAATGTTCAATTGGCAGAGTTTGATAGATGATGCTAATGAATCAGATGGAAATGGAAAGAGAATATTTGCTAAGCTAGAATGATTATTGATTCATAATAATATACATTACCCTGTTTATTTTTCATTTGAGGAAGAGAAGTTGAATGCAATATTAGTTGATATTGAGTAGAATTATGCTACTGGTCAAATTTCAACTACAACAAATGAAGGATACAAGTTTGTGTTGCAATTTCAGCAGCCAAGAAAGTTGGCATCTCCCAGTCTCAAAAACATTCAAGTTGAATTTATGGTCTTCTATACCATTGTTCTATACTCAATAATCCACTGTAATTAACACAGAAGGATTTTCTTTATGTTCAACTCTCAAGCTTTAATGATTTATTTGTGTACATGATTGTGTATGTGTCCTGTATTCAAAGCTGAACTTTTTCAAATATTTTTGTATCAAGATGGATTACTTACATGTATTGTAGATATTTTAAACTGTTGTCTATAAGGCATTGATCTATGCCCTTCAAGCTGAAACTTCGAAATTATATTTAATTCTAGTAGAGATGCTACTAATGAATAGCTGAAACATTTGAATGGAAGTGTATCCTAGATAGGTCATTTGATGGCATCGTGATTGTTTCTCAAACGTAGTATTTTCCCATGGTAGAGTCCCTTATAAAAGAAAGCATTGTAACACAACTCTGTATTTTATTGTATCATTGTAAACAGTCTCTGTGATTGTGGGAGAGAGACTGTGAGAATGTGAAGAGGAAGTGCAGCAGAGTTGATGCAAGTTGTATCCCTTCATCTTTTTGGATGATAATAAAAGGATTGGCAATTTCTGTGTGGATGTAGCCCATATTTTGGGTGAACCATGTTATAAATGTGTCTCTCTGTAATGTTTTTAAGGTTTCTTGCATCTTGTCAAATTATTTAACTATATAACTTTTATTGCTCCACGGTCCTGTTTTCTAACAATTGGTATCAAATCCAAAAGGTCTATTTGGTTGGTAAACTTGCAGGAAAGAAGGGTTTCTAGTTCAAGTGGGAGCAAAGGTAGAAGAGGGAAAGTTTAGGGTCGAGAAATTTAACGGCCAAAGCTATCAATTATGGAAGATGCAAATGGAGGATTATCTATAGCAGAAGGATCTATACCTATCGTTGGGAAGAAAAGTAAAACAACCGGCGGCTATGAAGAATGAAGAATGGGAGGTTCTTGACAGGAAGGCACTGGGAACAATACCGTTTTTCCTAGCTTCGTCCATGGCTTTCAATATTTGGAAAGAAAAAACAATAGAGGGTGTGATGAGCGCATTGGAAAAACTCTACGAAAAACCATTGGCTTCCAACAAGGTATTTTTAATGAAGCATTTATTTAATATGAAGATGTCAGAAGGTGGATTTGTTGCTAACCATTTAAATGCATTTAATACACTTATGAGTCAGTTAAGTTCTTTAAAAGTGAACTTTGATGATGAGGTTAGGGATCTTCTAATCTTGTGCTCATTGCCAGAAAGTTGTAATAGCTTGGTCGTGGTTGTAAGTAACTATGTCCCTAGTTCAAACACTCTTAGGTTTGATGATGTTGTTGGTGTTATTCTTAGCAAGGAAATGCGAAGAAAAAGCACAGGTGAGACATCAAGTAATGCATTGACCATGGAGAGAAGAGGGAGACAAAAGGAGAGAGGAAGGAGTCCAGATAATTGCAGCAATTCTAGAAAGGGTAGATCCAAGTCCAGATTCAGAAAAATAGAGTGATGGAACTGTGGTAAGAGAGCACATCTGAAGAAATACTGAAGAGATCCAAAGAAGAAAGGAGAAAGGCAGTAAGAGACTACTCAAGAAGCGAACGTAGTAGGTGATGTGTTACAATATTCTTTGATTATTGCATTATATAATACTAGTGATTACTAGGTAGTAGATTCAGGGGCTTCATGTCATGTTACACCCCATAGGAAATTCTTTCATGATTATGTTCAAGGTGATTTTAGACATGTTTTATTGGGGGATGACGAACCATGTAAAACTGTTGGAAAAGGTAAGGTACGGATTAAGTTAAATAATGGAAGTGAATGGATACTAAAAGATGTAAGGCACATTCCTTCTATGAAAAGAAATCTGATCTCAATAGGGAAATTAGGAGATAGCGGTTGTTTGTCTATGTTTGGAGAAACGTGGTGGAAGATCACTAAAGGATCACTGGTGATATCAAAAGGAGATAGGGTAGGTATGTTATATTTATGTCCTCATAATACTAATTATTCTATATTTGTAGCTTCCATAGAAATAGGTGCGGCGTTGTGGCATCATAGGCTTGGCCACATGAGTGAGAAATGTTAGAATTTTATCATTCAAGCTAGCATTATCTTAGGATCTTTAACTGAGAGAATAACATGCACAGCAATAAAACACAAGAGACAAGAGACAAAAATAATTTTCCTCGGGGAAACCATGAAGGAGAAAACCCTGCAACTTCCTCAGAGATAGAATCAACACCAAAAGTGAAACCCAAAAACATAAAGATGATCTCCCGACAGTAGTAGCCTCTCTCTCTGATCCCAGCTTCTTCTCTCTCACTCATGCGCTCCAGTGTGTGAGTGTGTGTGTGTTATAAATAGAGAGTCTCACTCTCTATTTATATTCTTTCGTTCACTTAAGGTCCACTCCAACATGTCATACTCACTTAACAATTACTTACTAGAGCTGACATCTCTAGGAGAGTCTAATAACCCTGGTGCCCCACAACTTGTGGGAGATTTTCCCCTTCGATCAACAAGGAGAGTTAACCAATGGTGGGGACTATTACCCTGACTTAAAATAACTCACCTAGGGTTGACTTCTCTAGGATAGTCTAATAACCATAGGGGCCCACAACTGCGGGGACTTTAACCCTTGGACAATAGGAGGGTTACCCACAATGACTTTACATGACTTGTTTACATTATTGAATATCCCGATAGGAACATCGGGGCATGACATGACTCAAATACATTATATACACTTCTCAGAATAAATATCGGGGTACAATACATAAGATATACAAGTGAATACATTCTGAAGTTACAAATACATCAACACTCCCTGTTAACTAGGAACGTATTCTCTCGACACAATTTATTAGCACAAATCTTCTTCTCTGTATCATCTAGATCATCACTCGATCTGAATCATCATCACTGTATCTAAATCATCACTCAATCTGGATCATCATCACTGGATATGGATCATCACTCGATCTGGATCATCACTACTGGATCATCATTGCTGGATCAACACCACTAGATCAACATCACTAGATTGTCATTGTTGGATCAGCATCACTGGATCTAGATCATCACTCGATCTAGATCATTACTGCTAGATCATCATCATTGGATCAGGATCATCACTCGATCTGGATCATCACTAGGTCATCATTACTGGTGCTATCTCATGATTCTTCTCGTCACAAGAAGCTCTACAGTGCCATCCCTTTTTCATGTTGGTTGTAGTCCTAGCCTCCATGTAGGTCTTATTGAGCGCTTATATCTGGCCCAAGTTAGAACGACCCGCTCAGCACTTACATCTCACCATGAGAGGAACACATCCAACACCATGTCAAAAAGGCACGTCCAACACTCACATCTGACCATGCAGGAACACATCCCATAACCTTGTCAGAATGGCCCAACACTCACATCTGACTAGGCAAGAACACATCCCATAACTATGTCAGAAAGGATCAGCACTCACATCCAATCATGCGGGAACACATCCCACAACCCTATCCAAAAGGATCAGCACTTATATCTAGCCATGCGGGAACACATCCTGCAACCATGCTAGAAGGGCTCTACACTTACATCTAGCCATGCGGGAACACATCCTACAACCATGCTAGAAGGGATCCACACTTACATCTAGCCATGCGGGAACACATCCTGCAACCATGCTAGAAGGGATCCACACTTACATCTAGCCATGCGGGAACACATCCTGCAATCATGCTAGAAGGGCTCTCAAACCCAGGTTGAGGATTCCTGGTAACTGACCAGGTGCTTCCATTATCCCAGAGAATGGCATCATCCCTTATATCTGATCAAGTGGGAACACCTCCCTCAATCACATCAGAATGGCCCTGCGCTTATATCTAATCATGTGGGAACATATCCCTCAATCACATCAGAATGGCCCTCAGTCCTAGACGGAGTATTCCTAGTAACTGACTAAGTGCCTCCATTCAGAGAATGGCATTCAACACTTATATATGATCATGTAGGAACCAATCCTACAGTCACATCAGAATGGCTCACCACTCACATCTGACATGTAAGGAACCAATCCTCTCACCATGACAGAATGGCTTAGCCCTTACATCTAACCATGGAAGGAACCAATCCTCTCACTATATCATAATGGCTTATAGACTCATCACTTCCTCTTTGAGGGAACCTCGATCTGGAGAACACCAAGCTTCTCCCTGAAGTACTTAAACTTCACTCTGGCTAATGGCTTCATCAACACATCAACTATATGTTCGTCCATCGCAACATGTTGGAGCTTCACTACTCCTCTCTGCACCATATCCCTAATATAGTGATATTTGATCTCGATATGCTTTGACTTGTCATGGAACACTAGGTTCTCCAACAACTTGACACTACTCTGGTTGTAGCAATATATACAAGTAGCATCCAACTGGACATCAAATAAATCAGACAATATCTTCCTCAACCATAATGCCTCACAACTAGCTGAACAAGCTGCAACATACTCTGCTTTAGCTAGACTTAGTGCCACACGGGACTGCTTCCTACTAAACCAAGAGATCACACTTGATCCCATACTAAAGCAACACCCTGAAGTGCTCTTCCTATTGATGGCACTGCCTTCCCAATTTGAATCAACATAACCTTCTAGGTTAATATTTTGATTCGCCTCATACTTGAGCCCATAATCAAATTTACCCTTTAGGTACCTCAGAATATGCTTTGCAGCAATAAAGTGAACATGTCTCAGATCTGTCAGGAACTGGCTCAAGGTGTTCACAGGAAGCAAATACCTGGTCTCGTGTTTGTCAGGTACATCAAGGACCCAATCATCTGACGATACATCGTAGCATCAACCGACTCTAATGAAGCAACACTCAATAGTTTCAGGTTCGATGCCATAGGTGTGGTCATGCAATCCATCATCTTGGACCTCTTCAAGATCTCTACTACATACTTCCCTTGTACACACCTCCATGCCTAGAATGTAGTGCATCATCCCCAAGTCCTTCATCTTGAACTTGGCAGTAAGTCTCCTTCTTGCAACTTTAATGAGTTCCTCTTTTCTTTCAGGAATAAGTCATCGACATATAACAGGAGCATTATTGGTCTTCTGCCTTCAACCTTGAAGCAAAGGTTGGAGTCTGCTTTACTCTCAGTAAAGCCTAGAGTCATTAGTAAGCTATCCATCCTATTCTACCATGTCAAACCTCAGGATCTTCTGTAGTCACTCCCTCTGAAGTGGAGCATCATACTCCCTCTATCTTTCATACTCTATGCAATGAAACATTATGTACCGAAGTGACAAGTAGCTTCCTCTACTACTAATATTCTATGTATCCATCTATGAGCTTGTCATCCTCTATAGGATTTCATCTTCAACCTTGTAGCAAAGGTTAAGATATTCATCAAGCTCCTCATGTATGTGTTATCCCATCGGTGTCTTCTGAGCTCATACAAGGCCTTCTTTCATTTGCACACATGATTCTTCTTGTCATGTGACTTCACTTCTAGTGGCTGCAAATGTCTCTTTATAGTCTATACCTTCTTTTCGTGAGAAGCCTCATGCTACAAATCTTTCCTTGTATCCCACGATGTTTCCATCTACTGCATGATGGAACTACGAACTTCCCTTCATTTATCGATACTACATCCTAGACATCATTCTTCTTGAGCTGGTCTTCCCTTTCTTCTTAGTTACTTCTTCATGGCTGGAAGGTTCTACATCAATGATGTCACTGCATTCATCATATTATTCTTCATCTTGAACTGTCGTCACTTGTTCTTCAGAACAAGTCTCATCCTTCTTTGCTTGTAGGTGATTTTATGCGATCTTTCCTACAAGTCAAATGCATTAGTTGTATGGTTAGAAACATTTCATAAGGTATATTCATAATGAAAAATTCTTTTACATCAATATATATGATTATGCAACTATTTTAGCCAATACAACATTCATCCATATCTCACGAAAACTTTCTAGATGCCTTCCATCTCTACCAGGCCCAACATTGAGATTGTGCAATAATCCAATATGTTAGCAAAGAGGTTTCATTCTATATAAGTAGCAATGGAGATTTGTATAGCACCATGAGCTACTTACCAATTACATGCATATTAGTAGTATATTGTCATTAATTCAAACATTCTATCATGCATAATACATCAACTGAATATAAACACATGCATAACAAAACAATATCATGAAATGACAATTGAATACTTATCTTTATTTGTTTCATGGGTAGACTCTTTCTTGATCCTTTAGCTTCATCATATTCTTCATTCATAATAGCATCATTTCTTATCCAAATTCTAAGATGGATAAGAGGTTCTTCAAGAGTTGAGTTCTTCATATTCCTCATCGCTTGAGGGATCTTCTTTGGATGGTGAGAGCTTGATATTCCCATATTCTTTTCTATTATTATGAGTCAAGCTTCTTCTTGTGTGTTCTCTTCCCAGAGTCTGCTGAAAGTAATCACTTCCTTCTGGCACACATTCCTCGCATGAATGAATCCCATGATCCTGGAAGGCTATTTAAGGTGGCTATCACCACTTCTCCATTCTCCACTTCTTCTTCTGCTTTCTCAAAGTCATATTCTGATTTATGTTCTTCCCTTCAAATAACTTGGTTAAGAAATCAAATATCTCTTTTGGTGTATTTAGAGAAGACACTTGTGGTATAAGGTGATCTGTGATTGAATCAGCAATGATCTTCTTGGCCTTGACCAAGTTCTTCTTGTGTAATGCTTTGATCCTCGTCTCCCTCTGGAGCTGGAACCTCTCTACTCATGTAGGTGTCCAATTCATTTTCTTCAAAGAGATCATATACTTCCATGCTTGGACGTTGTCAACTTCACCAAGCTTATCATCAAGATGATGTGATATATCACTTCAAAATGAGAACCTCAAATGAAAATAGCAAAAGATTAGATCTTACTGATTTGAGGTGTTTGTCCTGGTTCCAGAGCTAGCCGACCTAGGGTTTGTCAGAGAAACCTTAATTTTGAAAACTTGGAATCTTTGAGATCTAATTAGCTAGAAATATAGACCTATTCAAGGTGAGTTGTGCAATGTACTCCTTTTTTGAAAACAATGGAGGGAAGCTCCTGGAATAGGAAGCCCTAGTTTACCAATTTTTTCTTGCAGAAACTCCTGATACTGTTTCTGTGGTATCTCTGAAATTACTGCTTCTTTGTGTCTGAAACTTTGTAGTGATGTATCCTTTCCTATATATATTTCAAAACCATAGGTTTCATCAGAATTTATTTCACCAATTGGGACTTATGATCGTTTTCCCAAGTTGACCTATTTCAGGACTGTTCATCATAGCGGAGTTGTATGGATTGCCATGTGTCACTGTTTCATCTTCGAGGTCTAAAAATTATACCACAGAATGTAAAGTCTGTTCCCTTTCTATAAAATCTTTAGAAATTTCATTTGGACCTTTGTAGACTAAGATATAGCAATTCTCCCCAGGTGTCCTGTTTAGGGATGAATCTTGGAAGAGGATGGAACCCTAAATTGGAGGGATCATATCTCCTAGAATATAGCTAATGTGAGCCCAAATTTTGGAAACAGTGTAAATCATGATTTTATATATATCCTATGAAATGTTTAGCCCCTGAGCATTCTCCAATCCTGAGATATAGTGAATGTACCAAAACTTATCAATTTTAGTATTTTAGGGTTTTTTTCCTGTCCGGGGTCAAAGTAGGGTTGACCTTCCCGTAGTTGTACCCAACCAAAAATATTGACCCAGGTCTCTAAAATTCAATTTTGACAAGGAGAGAAATCCTATGCTGGGCTCACTCAAAAATTACTCTTATGTAAGAATCCCTAACTTCCCACACCAAAAACTGAAAAATGGTCGGAATCAAATTCTGCTTCAATAAAAAGATGCACCCTTCAATGGAGAGTCAACCTAGAATACTTTTGCTGATGGATTGTGGAGAGAGACCCAGAAAGTAAGAGGCCCTAGCTTCTACATTTGCACAATGTATTCTTCTTAGATTAGCTCTGATACCATGTTATATTTTTATCATTCAAGCTAGCATTATCTTAGTATCTTTAACTGAGAGAATAACATGCACAACAATAAAACACAAGAGACAAGAGACAAAGAATTTTCCTTGGGGAAACCATAAAGGAGAAAACCCCACAATTCCTCAGAGATAGAATCATCACCAAAAGTAAAACCCAAAAACATAAATATGATCTCTCAACAGCAGTAGTCTCTCTCTCTGATCCCAACTTCTTCTCTCTCACTCATGCACCCCAATGAGTGAGTGTGTGTGTGTGTGTTATAAATAGAGAGTCTCACTCTCTATTTATATTCTTTCATTCACTTAATTTCCACTCCAGCATGTTGTCCTCACTTAACAATTACTTACTAGAGCTGACATCTCTAGGAGATTCTAATAACCCTAGTGCCCCAGAACTTGTGGGGACTTTACCCCTTCGATCAAAAAGGAGGGTTAACCTTAACACAATGGTGGGGACTATTGCCTCGACTTACAATAACTCACCTAGGGTCAAATTCTTTAGGATATTATAATAACCCTAGGGCCCCACAACTGTCGAGACTTTAACCCTTGAACAATAGGAGGGTTACCCACAATTGCTTTACATGACTTGTTTACATTATTGAATCTCCCGATAGGAACATTGGGGCATGACATGACTCAAATACATTATAGAAACTTCCCGAAATAAACATCAGGGTACAATACATAAGATATACACGTAAATACATTCTGAAGTTACAAATACAACAACAAGAAGGGATTGCAAATTCTCCACTCAAGGAAACTGCTTCCATATCTAAAGTAGGTAAGTTTGGAATTCTGTGAGAACTATGTTTATGGAAAACATAAGAGAGTTAGATTTCTCAAGTTTAGGAAACAAAATAAGAGTGAAAAGTTAGAGCATGTCCATATGTTACGGAGAGAAATTCCTATGGCTTGGGGTACCACAACAGACAGCTATGACTCCAGAAATCAATCTTTCCCAATATGCAATAGAAATAAAATGTCTAACACTAAAGGATCAGACCTCGTACCTTATTCCGGACGGTTGAAGTAGATCCCTGTTGAGCTTTCCAATATTCATCTTGAATTGATATAATACTTCCTCAACAACAAGTAAACAATACAAGCATACTATATATCATGGTGTTAGATCTATTCTAGCATATATAATCAATAATGTAAAAGCATTTGACATATTCCAATGGATACAATATTAAATCAAATACACATAATTGGACAAGGAAAGATAGTTCTTATTAATATAAATCAGAGATTACAAGATAGATACAACCTCTGATGGCACGTCTGCGAACCGGAGGAACTGAATCCCCCACTTGGGCCTCCACCACTTCAATCCTCCATCTCTCAATAGCAAGCTCACTAGAAAAAGGCAAGCTTGGGAAGAACACAAAAGTGCTCCAAAGGGACAAAGGGATGCAGACTCAAGTATAAACTCTGGCAACAATGGACTATAGTTTCATTGCTCTCAATCTCTCTATCTCTATCTCTGCCTTCAATGTACCAAGGGGTTCCTTATATAGCTTCACAAGGGATAATGAAGGGTCGAATCCGAGCGATCTCAAGGCATATGGAAGGCCAGGATTCAAATGAGTCAGATCCATGTCAAGGAAAACTCCAAAAGGATTTGGATTATGCACACATCCCGACGTACGCGGTTATTGGGGACAGATCCACGTATGTACGCAGTTATTGGGTAAAAATCCGCGTATATCATTTTTTATATAGTTTAAGGGATGATCAAGGAAACATCAAAGGATAAAATATGGTCCATGGGGTCTAAAGAGTCTACAGCAGGACAAGGGAAGGCCATACAAAGTGTGATTCACCTAGAGTGGTGAAATCCGCTATAACAGATGCCCCCTAATGTGTGAGGTCAGAGGGGTCATACGATGGCCAAAATACATTATAAGTCCATCCCAGAAGTGGAGTGATGAAGGATCCCAAATGGAAGACCAGCCACCCAATCAGCATAATACAATGATACAACTCTGCATATAACTGCAAGTACATATAGCAGTCTCGGATACATAAGAGTACAATGGCCATGAATAGGCATAATACATGATATCACATATGTGGTCATCGCCATGTACAATATACATAAATCATAATCTCCATGATGAAGATATACCAAGGACCATGATCTCCAAAATGGCTGAATATATATAACAGATCAAGATCTCCATAATGGCTGTAAATGTCTGACATATACTGGAATCAAGTCACGAGAGCTGAAATCTCATGAACACTGGCACGATAAAGGAGGTAGCATATAAGATATGTCGCCAGTCTGGAAGGTCTTCTACACAAACCGCTACGAGTACATGTCCTACTATGTGAATAGAGGTGTCGAGATCGAACATAATAGTCCATCGTCTGATTACCGGTCATTGATGTATACCATTAACAGATGCAAGATTACCCACCGATGATGAAAATGGGAATCAAGGTACTAGAGTGCAAACTAACAAGTGTGAATAGATGTGTTGAGTTCAAACACTTGAGAGAATCCATTGATCAGGGGACACTGATGTATTCCCAAGAAACTGTCGATGGCGAGAGAACCTGCCACTGATGATTGCAAGTCTCAAGGCACTCAAAAGGACTCTAGATTCCAATCCCAGAATAAATGATCTAAATTCAATGGGATGAAATCCGCTGGAAGGAGAGCATTAAGGCATCCCCCATCATCCAACACGAGGTACTCAGCAAAGCTGTCTAATGTGGAAGGACACAATCATAAGGTGCACGAACCAGTAACTATACCGAGAATGGCCGACATGCAAAGTCAAGATAACTAAGGAATGGATGACTCAGGTTTCAACTTCCTTCGAACAAGAGCATAACGACGTGTGGTGATTGAATGAAGGCAGCATAGACTCGATATACAAACTGGGACATCTCTGTGACACAGGAGGCATCAACATAGGCTCCATAGGGACTAGAAGCTTAACCAGTCGGTGGAGATAAACTAAGATAAATGAGTACAGCTCCTAAAGTCAAACTATAACCCAACCAATGGATGTGATATACAGTGCTCTGTTCGAAGGCGACACGACTCAACAACTGCCAATGATAACATCTTTCCTTGCCCGGCTTTTTGGTTTTTTAATTTTTTTTGGACTTTTTCAGTTATTTGAAAATCTTGAAAAAAGAATAAACTAGATTTATAGTTACAAACTAGGAGGAGACGAGTGTCATCAGGGCAAACAAAATAGTTCCAAGCAGTGGAACATACCTATGCTCAATGCAAGGATACATGTGTAGGATATTGACACTCGGGGGAAAATCCCCTCCCGGTAAAAAGAGAAACCAAGCTGCGAAGGATATAAAAAATGGCTCTGCATGGCTAGACATGAGACAAGCTCGGGCTAGATGGCTGAAATGCAATGTCATGGGAGCCGGCATAAAGCTCAATAAGGAAGGAAAAGCTCATGATAATGCATTCACAACTTCATATAGGGGGAGTCCGGAGGGAAACAAGCCAGCATAAGATCAAGAGGAGTATGAGGCTCTTGCGAAATGTCATGGTGGTACTATACAATGGACTTCCACACCCTAAAGGAGAAAATGTCGGCATGGGCACCAAATGCAAATAAGGTGCTAACTAGGGTACCCATGTAAAGGGAAGCTCTACCACTCTCATTATGCCACTTCTAAATCAGCAAGAAGGTTCCGTGACACAATAGAGTGGTTTCGTACCTAAGGTCATGGTGACATGGTCATAAGGTTATGCAAAATGAAAATGGTGGTGAACCTAACCTATATGCTAGTTCAGACATAATACCTGTGATAGGCACGAACGGTCTCTGGTCACAAAAGAAGCATCCAACAGACAAATTCAGACCCGAGGAAGACCCAACCACACTCACAACCCACCCAGCAACTTCTCACAACATTAGACTCACCAAAAGGGAGGATGTACGCGACTGTATAAAGAACAGCTGCGTATGTACGCGAATTTTGGCCAAAAATCCGTGTATGTACGCGACTTTCAGCCAAAAACACACGTATACAGAGAAGGCAGTGGTAAAAAGTCAGTCAAGGCCAAACCAATAAAGGGGAGTATCAATGGACAAACATACTATAACATGCAACACAGAAACAGAGAGAAACCAAGAGCAATTCAATAATATCAAGCCCATTGTGCCCCCAACCCCAAAGAAAAACAAGGAACATCCCCAGTGGAGTCGCCAATTCTGTTACGAAGAGAAATGCCTATGGCTTGGGGTACCACAACAGATAGCTATGTCTCCAGAAATCAATCTTTCCCAATATGCAATAGAAATAAAATGTTTAACACTAAAGGATCAGACCTCTTACCTTATTCCGGACGGTTGAAGTAGATCCCCATTGAGCTTTCCAATCTTCAGCTTGAATTGATATAATACTTCCTCAACAACAAGTAAACAATACAAGCATACTATATATCATGGTGTTATATCTATTCTAGCATATATAATCAATAATGTAAAAGCATTTGACATATTCCAATGGATACAATATTAAATCAAATACACATCATTGGACAAGGAAAGATAGTTCTTATTAATATAAATCAGAGATTACAAGATAGATACAACCTCTGACGGCACGTCTGCGAACCGGAGGAACTGAATCCCCCACTTGGGCCTCCACTACTTCAATCCTCCATCTCTTGATAGCAAGCTCACTAGCAAAAGGAAATCTTGGGAAGAACACAAAAGTGCTCCAAAGGGACAAAGGGATGGAGACTCAAGTATAAACTCTGGCAACAATGGACTATAGTTTCATTGCTCTCAATCTCTCTATCTCTATCTCCACCTTCAATGTACCAAGGGGTTCCTTATATAGCTTCACAAGGGATAATGAAGGGTCGAATCCGAGCGATCTCAAGGCATATGGAAGGCCAGGAGTCAAATGAGTCGGATCCATGTCAAGGAAAACTCCAAAAGAATTTGGATTATGCACACATCCCGACATACGCGGTTATCGAGGACAGATCCACGTATGTATGCGGTTATCGGGTAAAAATCCGCGTATATCATTTTTTATATAGTTTAAGGGATGATCAAGGAAACATCAAAGGATAAAATATGGTCCATGGGGTCTAAAGAGTCTGCAGCGGGACAGCGGAAGGCCATACAAAGTGTGATTCACCTAGAGTGGTGAAATCCGCTATAACACCATACAGATGTATGGGGACTAGATCAGGTACAATATCTTGGTGGCTCTCATTATTATGTTACTTTTATTGATGATGAAACTAGACAAACTTGGGTTTATTGCATTAGACAGAAATCTAATGTGTTTGATACTTTTAAAAAGTGGAAAGTTTTGGTGGAGAATGAGACCGGAAAAAGGTTGAAATGTCTCAGATGTAGTAATGGAGGTGAATACTGCATTTGATAGTTATTGTTCACACAATGGGATTCGTAGAGAGAAGACAGTCCCTAGAACACCACAAGAAAATGGTGCGTCAAAAAAGATGAATAGAACGATCATGGAGCGTGAAAGGTGTATGAGATTGCATGCATGGTTCCCCTTACAATTTTGGGTTGATGATGTAAACACTGTTGTTTATTTAATAAACAGAGGTCCTTCAAGCACTTTGGATGGTGGGATTCTAGAGGAGGCATGGACTGGTAAATAGGTAAAATTGTTATACCAAAATCCTATCACCATCATGTGATAAGACCTTTGACATACCTCCTTGCCTTGAGTCCCAACACTTGGAGTGGAAATTCATACTATTTTGTCAATCTTTCACAAAAATGCTCAGCACCGCACTTTCCTCTTTTCCCAAGAGCGGTACCTTGCTTACACCACCTATCCCTTGTTATCCACAAGCAGTTCCACTACTTATGGCCCTTAGTCCATAAGCGTTTCTTACCTAAACTACTCTGTCATAGAAGAAAAAACACGGTACCCTGGGTAAAATGGGGAAAAGAGAAGATTCTTGAGGCTTCTAGATGATGAGCCTCGTGTCCTCCCTTATCCCTATCATTGTGGTTCAATTGAGCTCGAGATCCCCCATCATAGGATATTAGAGACCACCTCATCCACAAATCTCTCAACCATCCCTATCCATTGAGCCTTATAAATACAAGCTCATATCCATGGTTGAAGGGAGAACTCTTAAGGTATTGCTATGGTGTTGGATTGATCACTTGGCCCAAGCCATTGGAGAGCATAGAGAGCAAGTTGGAGCTTATTGAGAGGAGATTTTTTGGTTTCATGGAGATGCATGTCAACACTAAGGCTTAATTGGTTGTAAAATTCTTCATTTTATCTTAATGTAAAGCTGATTTCCATCCCACATTATTGTTGTTGTTTGATTTCACATGTATGTTGCTAGATTCCTTAGTCACTAACATGGATCAATAGATTATATTCTAGCAGCTTTGATGTGTTTACATGTTTAATATGATTACAGGTACAGAGGGTTGCTATCAAAGCATCACATTCCAGGTATCTACGGTGTCCGGTGAGAGTCTTCAACCTTTGTCATTCATTTGTTCTGGATCTAAACCATTCAAACCAATGGAACACTTTACTGTCCGCAGAAGGTGAAATATTCCAGCTAACAAATCTGGTGACTTCATCAGGGAATAGATATATGTATCAGTTGATTTGATCTTCCTTTGTTCCTCAACTCTTTTTCGAATCCAAGCTCCTTCTCCAACTCTCTTCATTCAGATCTGCTATCTAACTCAGTGAATTTGGGTTTGAAACTTCTAGATCTGAATCATTTCAAACTTTTATGCTCTGTTTTTGTACTTAATCTATCATCCTTTACCCTAATCTGGTCTTTTTCTAACTTGATCTATCATTCTCTTTGTTTTTTGGATTTTTACAGGGAACCGCACCTATCCAGTGTACGAGAAGCGGTGCCACCACCTGAACAAAGAGGGCAGCACATGGTGCCACCACCTATATCCCATTGGCGAGAAGTGGTGCTGGGATAGAACCACTCTGTCAACACCAGAGAAGCATGGTGCCAAGTAGGTATCATTCTAAGACCTCTTTTTTTCATTTTTTTTGTAAAAATTTGAGTTGTTTTGCTTTTAGTTCTGTGCTGTCAGGCTTGTGTGACAGAATCTGATGCTTGTGGTTTTATATTTTATGGTTTAATATTGGTTTGATTGAGAAATTCAAAATCTAGATTATACTTTTGATTGTTCATTCAGTTCTGTGCTTGTTGGTTGTGTTTGCGAAAGGATTTCTTGTTTTTTTTAAAAACTTAGGGTGTTAGTAAGATCTCTTTTCAATTCTGTTATATAGACTAAAAGAAGAACATTTGATTAGCAGTTTAGTTTCATTTCTTGTTTGCATAGAGAACTTCTTTTTCCTTCCTTTAAAAAAGAAAAGTTTTGACTGAGACTAGCTTATCATCATTGAGCGTTAGACATTGGATCTTTGATTGGCTTTATAAGCTTTCAGGCTCTTCATGTTCTTTCGTCTCTTATGCATTTAGAACTATCTCAATCAAAATAAATATTATTTGTAGTTTTAAGTTAGATTTGCCTATGTTTTAAGAGAAAAATGAAAAAATAGAGTGCATTTGCATGTAGTGTGCTTCTTGTTTTTCTTTTAGGAAAATAGATTCTTCCCCTTCTTATTGCTTTCAGAAAAGAGAAATCAGTTTCGAAAGTGTTGCTTGTCTTATATTTTTTGTTCGAGACTATTGTTTGGAAGTATTTTTGGTTTTGAAACAAAATAAAATACTCTCTTTCCCTCCCGTAAGTAGGCATACTGAACGGTAAAGTGAAAGATTTGCACATGCATACTGCATGGTTTTACTTTTCTGTCACAACATCATGCATTCACCTAACCATCCACTTCAAAATTAACGGTAGTTATAGGCTAAAACTTACATAGCAATTGGAGTGATAGGTTAGAGACATGTTTGGGCGTTGTTAAGCGTATGAGCTATCGTTATTTGTCCGCATTACATTCCGGGACTCGTGCGGTTCTTCCACGTACCGTCGGTATATCGAATGGCCTTTCACGTACCCTTGAGGTATATAGAAAGGTATTTCACGTACTCGATTGTATATCGGAAGCCCCCTTATGTACGTTTATGCATTAGATAACACACCTACTAATTCGAGCAAATCCAATGGAAGCTATTGACTAAAGAGCTGCTACCACCTCCCAGGTGGGAGATAATGTGGATGCAGAAAGTGGAGGACTATATTCTTCACACTCACCTCCCTTGGTCCAACAGCCTTCTCGAGAAAATTCCTCGTTCCATTCTCCCATGGAAGGTCATGTTTATGATATTACCCATCCATATTTTGGTCCCAATGCTCCATTTTGGGATACCCGTGTAGGATAGGCCATTGCCTCATTTGGCACCCGTTTAAACTCTTCTAAAGATGAAGAAGAATGTAGGAAATACCATGCTACCATTCTCCATGCATAGAAGATTGATAAGAAAATAGATGACCTTTTAGGCCCAACAGTATCACGTTCCACATTTGTTCTCGAGGGATATCGTTCACTTTCCTATTCTATGAGACCCATTGAACCGATTATAGATCGTCCAATAACACCACACAACCCAGCTATGCGAGGGATACCTATACATACTGCGGGAGGTGCTGGCGGACCACCTTATGGAGGTCCTCCCCCTGGGGGGGCTAATGGCCCTGGAGGATTTGGGAAATTTCCTCCTTATGGTCCTAATGGTCCTAGTGGTCCTGGGGGGCCTGGTGGCTTTCCTCCTTATGGCCCTCCTCCTAGTGGTTCCGGAGGCTCTGGAGGTTTACCTCTTGGGGGCTCTCGAGGGTCCAGTGGTTCACTTCCTAGTGGTCCTAGTGGTCTTGGTGGTCCTATTGGTCCCGATGGCCCTGGTGGTCCTCCTCCTAGAGGCCCTATTAGTCATAGCGGTCTTGATCCAAGAAATCAGCCCCCTACGGGCATATTTTTCAGTAGTTCTTCCTCACAGCAACTTGTCTTTCAGTCCACTTATGGTCCTACTAGTAACTATATGCCATATCAATATTACCAGTATGTGCAAACCAACCAACAGTTACCATTCCTAGCAACTTTGGACTTACTTGATTTGTCTAAGTTGATTAATGACCCCATTTAACACAATCCCTCATGTCCTGCCATTCCGGTAAAGTTACCATCAGATATACCTAATTTTGATGGGAAGCAAGGAGACGATCTGAAGAACCATGTTATGGCATTCCATTTGTGGTGTTCTTCAAACTCCCTCATGGATGACTCTATTTGATTACGACTCTTTCACTGAACTTTGACCGGTAGATCCGTGAAGTGGTACATTGAACTCCCACAACATTTGTTTGTGGATTTTGGCTCATTGGCAACCGCGTTTCTTACACACTTTCAGCTCCATATTCATTATGAAATGGGTACTGATATTTTAACTTCTCTGCGATAGAACACCTCCACTGTTGCTAGGGTTTTACCCCTAGCTTGTGCGAATGAGCACCTACCAAGGAAAATGGATTCCTTAGTAGCAGTTCAATTATATGTGAATAAAAAATGCTAAACAGAAATAAAAACTAATTCAAACATGTTCATGAAGCAAAACGGTAAAAATTAAAGGATGATTTTTTATTGATCTGACCTCCAATGTGGAGGTTGGTGAATCCCTTTGCGCTGGTCCGAGTAGGTGGCTCCGAGATTCCAGCTGCTCCTCTTTCTCCGATGGTGGAAATGGGCCAAAAGGGGCTCTCAATGGTGAAAGTAGCTCAATGGTGAGCTAGGGTTTCAAGAGCAATTTTGGCAGAGGTAGGATACTTGTGATTGTGGATATTAAATAAGGGGTTTCCATCACTTATTTATAGTGGTGGAGTGCCGGTTTAGGGTTAGGGTTTCAGCTGCTTAGGGTTTTTTCCTCCTTTTCCTCATTATTTTATATTTTTTCTTCCTTTTTGGATATTTTTGCTTTTTTGGAGGAATTTTGGATATTTTTGGAGGAAAAGAGGATTTTATGGCCTTTTGGAGGTATGTTGAGCCTTTTGGAGGATTTTTAGATGGTTTTATGGGTTTTTGATGGAAATATGGTGGGAAAATGGACAAATGAGCCATGTAATGGGGTAGATAAGGTAGTGAACCATTTTTGGGTGTTAAAATCCACCCACATATTTGATCATATCCATGAGTGGAGAAGGTAGAGAAGGCGTATTAAGGCCCCTATTCTGGATCAGTTATTAGTTGATTGGTTTACCAAATCCTTATTGCCTCCTATTTCCTAAGATGTGGCTATGGGTGGTTCCGTTACTGAAGAATAGGCTATTAGTCGAGCTCAATATCTAGACTTGGTCTATTCCCAGTCTGGAACTCTTTATGACTTGATTCCTTAAGCTCCTCGCCTAAGCACTAATCCCGCCAAGCTGCCAGCAGAAGTACCTGTTGATGGGATTGTTGGTTCAATCTAGTCCCCGTCAGTAGCGAAACCTACCAAGCAACCCCAAACTTCCACCCCTATTCCTTTGACTCCTAAGTATTCCACCGAGGTCAATTCCATTCAAAGTACTCAAACCTTGGCTAATAATAAGAAGAAAGGTAAAAATAGAAATAAAAAACCTAGAAACCAACCAGAGACTCCAAGACCAACCAATAGTGATAACGATAAAGGAAAATAAAAGAAAAATATCCCTGTCCGCTATCCGGTGGTGACCATTTCTCAAAGGAGTGTCCTCGTCAGGACAAAATATCCCAGTTTCTGAGGTCCAATCCCGCACCTGCAGTATTTACGAATCATTTTCCCTCTCAACAACAAATGATAGACCACATGTCTAATCAGTGTAACTCTAGTTCATCAGAGGAAATTCGTATGATGTCCTCATATACCATCAATCTCCAAACTCGAAGTCAAAATTGTGACAAACCTGCGGATAAAAAAGAATATCATTCTTCTTTAGGGAAAGCTCCCTCTACTAGTTCTCCTGAATCCTTGTCTACTATCCCCCTATCTATTGAGAAGCCTACTCTCAACATGATTTTGCATCCACCTAAGGGTACTCTTCAGAAGGAAGTATTTAACCTTAATGCCCGAGCTGCTCAATTTTATAATGTAGTTGAAGATCTCGCTCAAGCACCTTGTGGAATGTCTACCTTAGAAGTGCTCCAAAGTTGCCCTACACAGCGCAAAAACTTGTTAACAACATTAGGAGCTTTAGACTCAGATAATACTAACTTAATTAATTTCAATGTTGAGAACTATAAGTCTAGGTTACTACATAAACTTTATTTTCAGGTCATTACAAAAGTAGTTGGAAAGAAAGTTTTTCGAACGATACTATATGTAGGAGCTTCGACCTCGGTTTTGTCTTTGTCTTTTTGGAAGGTTCTCAGCTCTCTCGAGCTTGTAACATCACCTACAACCCTCAAGTCCTTTGACAAATGGGGTTTCCAACCCCATCGTCTCATATTAGCCATAGCAGTCGAGCTAGGGGGAAAAAACGTTTCCATTCAAGTAGAAGTGGTGGATGCCCCTTTAGATTACAACCTCCTTTTAGGAAGAAATTGGTTCTATGCCATGACTTCTGTCGCCTCAATAGTATTTCGAACAGTCCAATTTCCACATCTAGGGAGAATTGTCACTATTTACCAGCTTTATTTCTGTACCCTAAATGTTACTACCTCTGCGGCTAATAGCATCCCCATGTTAGGCCAATCCCCTCCTCCTTACCAGTCGATTGGGGTAGGAATGTTCAAGGATTCATCCCTTATCGGGATTCTTACACCCACTCCTCCTAGCACAGAGACTGCGATAGTCCATTTGATCGCCTCATTTGATTGTCAGCCTAAGGGTAAACAAGTTGTTGAGTCCACCTTGTTGAGTTCACACAAAGCAATGTATGACACCATTCAAACCTTTTCCAATGATCACGCTGATGACATTCATCTAGTAGCTTCGGATCCTTATCATTTACCATACTGGTTAGAACCTTCTCTTCCTATTCTAGATTATCTCTCTAAGAATTTACCTTCCAATGAGTCCAATATGGAGATCATGAATACGGATGATTCCATTTGTGAGGATCACCATCATAGATCCATGTTCTTCCCCAACACGAGTTTGGTTAGCCATGATTTTGCACCCTTGTTTCCTACTTATATTGTCAATGTTCCACAAAGTCCCATATTGTTGGAAGATACAGATTCTGAAGGAAACCTTTGCAACATTACTCAGATGAACCCGATTGACATATCAGCCAAGCCTGATACTATGGAGCATGTTCATGTTGGGCATAACTGCTCAGCATAGGAATTTGAAGCCTATAAGGCACTTTTCAAATAATTCCATGACATTTTTGCCTAGTCCTATGAAGAGATGTCGGGGATTGACCCATCCATTGTGGTCCATGAGATTAAAACCTATCCCACGGCTAAACCTGCCAAGAAAAAACTAAGGCAAGTCCATCCTCGAAAGGTCGTAGCTATTAAAGTTGAAATTGAGAAACTTCTCAAAGCTGGGTTTATTTATCCTGTACCCCTAACGGAATGGGTATCGAGTGTTGTCCCTGTCAATAAAAAGGAGGGCACCATTAGAGTCTGTATCGACTTTAGGGATTTCAATAAAGCTTGTCCTAAGGACAACTTTCCTACTCCACACATTGATCAAATTATCAACAACTGTGATAGAAGTGTCATCTTTTCATTCATGGATGGCTTCTCTGGCTATAATTAGATTGAGATATTAGCCTCTGATCAGCATAAGACAACATTCATTTTCCCATGGGGAACCTTTGCATATAATAAGTTACCTTTTGGCTTGAAAAATGCTGGAGGAATGTTCCAACATGCAATGTCCTATGTGTTTCATGATATTAGAAATATTGTTGAACCATACCTTGATGACCTCCCTGCTCATTCACAGCGATGGGAGGACCACCCTGGTCATCTTAGAGACATATTCTTGAGATGTTGTCATTATAATATATGGCTCAATCCACATAAATGTGTTTTATGCGTTGAGACGGGACATCTGTTAGGTTTTGTGGTATCCAAATATGGCATCCGGATTGATCCTTTGAAAATTCCTTCCATTTTAGATCTACCAGCCCCAACTAATCTCCTTGAACTCCAAATTTTGCAGGGGAAGGAAAAATTTATCTGCCATTTTGTGTGAAATTTCGTAGAGAAAACACATGGTTATATGCGTCTCCTCAAGAAGAACACTCCATTCTTCTGGGATGATCAGCCCCAACGTGCCTTTGATAATCTTAAGCATGCTCTGACTCATTCACCTGTGATACACCCCCCATATTATTCAAAGGACTTTCTCTTGTATATTGCTACCTCCGCTACTACCATCGCCATGGTTTTAGTGGAGGAAAATATCCACAGTCAGGAGCACGTGATTTATTACACCAATAAGAATCTTATGGATTCTGAAACTCGTTATTCATGTGTGGAAAATTTAGCATTGGCGATGGTCATTGCTGTACAAAATTTTTGTCACTACATTCTACTCCGTACTACCACTATATTGGCAGACCAGAACCCAATGTATTACATCCTGACTCGTCAGGTGCTCAAGGGAAAGAACTCCCGCTGGATAGTCATACTTTAGGAGTTCAATATGGAATTTGCCAAAGCCACATCAAAGAAATCCTTGGTCTTTGCCGAGCTTATGTGTGATCTTCCCTGTGATTCGATGGAATCTAAGCCCAGTGACTCATTTCCGGATGAATTCATGTTCCTAATTAGCACTACCAACCCTTGGTATGAATATTTGCTTATTTATCTTCAAACACAATGATTTCAGCCTCATTTATCCCGCAATGATTGTCATTGTATCCATCACCACGTGAAATACTATCTAATCCTAAATGATACCTTGTATAGATGTGGGATTGAATCAATTATCCAGCGATGCCTCACCCATGAGGAGGCTGAACATGTGTTGAATGATTTCCACTCCGGAGCATGTGGCAGTCATTTATCTGGGATGGCTACAGCCCAAAAAATCCTTCGTGCTAGCTATTTCTAGCCTTCTGTCTTCAAAGACTGTCATGAGGCTGTTAAGAAATTCCCACCTTGTCAACACTTTCATCCTAAAAAGCGCACCCATCCTGATCTGCTACACCCTGTCATTGTCATTGGGCCATTCACTAAATGGGTTATTGACTTCATGCATTGTAAGCCTACCTCATCCAAGGGACATGGTTACATCATCGTAGCCGTGGACTATTTCACAAAATGGGCTGAGGCCATGCCTACATATGCGGAAGATGGTAATATTTCCGCTCTCTTCGTATTCAATCATAACATAGATAGATTTGGATTCCCGCAGTCCATTGTTACTGATCATGGATCCCAGTTTCGTAATCAAATGATGGAGGAAATGAGTGCCAAGCTAGGTTTTCGCCATGAAAACTCTACAGCATATTTTCCACAAGCTAATGGTCAGGTAGAGGCCATTAACAAAGTTTTGAAAACTATGCCTCATCGGATGTTTGGAGATCATAAATCCAACTCGCACCTTGTGCTTTTCTCCGCTCTTTGGGCTTATCAAACTTCTGTGAAAATAGCCACTGGTTTCATGCCATTTCAGCTTGTCTATAGACTCGAAGCTGTCTTACCAATTCAATGTAAGATTCCATCTTTACAACTTGACGTCGAACTTCTCCCAAACACTTCTGCAAAGGAAGAAATATTTTTGTACTTTAATAACCTTGACGAGACTCAGATAGATGTTGCCTTGGCTAATGAGGCACATAAGAAATGCCTCAAGGCGCAGTATGATAAATCCATCCAGCCTCATGTCTTTAACAAGGGTGACCTAGTATTGACTTATGATCAGAGATATGACAAACTAGGGAAGGGTAAGTTCGAGTCCATGTGGTATAGACCTTTCATCATTTCTAAGGTTTTAGATAAAGGAGCTTATGAGCTCATTGATTATGATGGAATCCCTTTGGGGCAGCCTCGCAATGGGTTGTACCTAAAAAGGTACTATGCCTAGGTCTTTCCTAGATAGTATCTTGTATATATGTATACTGATTTGCTTTCAGTGTGCTTTTAGTATTTTGAAGATGGTTTTGAGTGTAGTGTCCACATCTGTTTATACCACATTTTGGTCATGCAGATGGATTTCTATGGCTTCGCTGATGGTGCTTTCCACCACACCTTGAATCTTGCCTCGGCTGCTTGGGTCCTCTATTCCCCAGCTGAAGATTTGGTCAATTCAGGAGGAGTTTGTATAGGTCCCACTACTAATAACATCATTGAGTATGAAGCAGTCATCGGTCTTTTGACTGAAGCTGCCTCCCAGGATTTTTGTGATCTAGTAGTCTTGATGGAATCACAACTCATGGTTTGCCATTTAAACCATGTTTACACCATTAGAAACCCTATGCTTCTCCATCTCTTTCGGAGAGTACGTTTGCTAAAAAGGTCATTTGGAACCATCACTTATAGGCATATCCCTAGGGAACATAATGTAGTTGCTGACTCATTAGCTAATTACATCATAGATTGGCATATTTCCCATTCATGACATTGAAATCAAACATGGTATATTGTAAATAAACATCTAAAGACACATAAACCTCATGTAAAATTCATTGACCATTTGAAACATATAAACACCAGGTAAAAGTCTATATATATATATATGAAAAAGTTTACAAAATATAGGTCTTGAGACCTCATCTGAAGCATGTAGGCTTTCAGGAAAAATCATCATACAAAATCCTGAAGCTCTGAGCTTTTAGTACATATCTCATACACTAGTGGTGCTCGTGATAGCACATCACTGCTCGAGCTACTCTACGTAGAAGCCTACTGAATCGACCCGGTACTCCCACTGTAGATCTCTGATATCTCATTGGGAGGTCATGTATGGAAGCATCTGGGATATCCAAGGTAAACCTCTATAGGTTTTCCTCTAACTCCCCGGTGATATCATCACCCTATGGCACAAAGCGGACTCCAGCTCACCTGTCCAATGGAGAAGCTCCTCCAGGTCGCGCTACTCCAACATCTGCATGAGAATATACAGGTATCGTCACTTAAACATAAAAAATATAAAACTTAAAAAGCATAAAAACATTTAATCCATTTTAGGGTTTCTTGCTTCTTACCAATGTCTCCCCACTATCCGCCAGGTGGGAGTGATAGGTCAGGATCTCCGGTGAAGTCCATACCTGTGTAAGCATAATCCTCAACCATGAGGATCTAATATCAGAGCCATTTGAAGAACGAGCCACCAAAATTCACCCTTCCCCTACCTTCTCATGTACAAGCCATGACCTAGACCCACCTTAGCATACGGGGGTCCCGCACTCTCAGACTCGGAAAGACCACCTGAGTTCTCATCTATGAAACCCGCTTAAAGAAGAAGCAGGCTAAAATGGAACCAAAGCCAAACTTATTTAGCTCTCCCTACCGACACTTAGTCAGCTGATCTTTGAAGATTCGAAGCATGGCTTCCGCCCAGTTGAACACCGTGGGTGCCATGGCCTCTATGGCATACATCATGTGTGCCCTAGAATCCTGGTACACACCCTAACTCTCGGCCACCCTCTGCATAGTAAATAGGATGGTCTATAGGGGCCCATCTATCATCGTTCTTATGGGGATTTTATTCCCCGACATTCTCATCCCTGGAGCACAGTGATGATCTATAAGCTCTCGAGTGGTAATACCACCTCCACAGGAACCTGTCAGTGAGATGGGGGCACCCCGTCTCAAGAGACCAGTCAAGAAATAGATATCCTCTACTTCCAGTGTAAGAATATGGGCCCCCACCTCGAAGTATTGCTGCTCTGGATTCCACATCTGCAGTATGTGCTCCAGTAACCGCTCATGTGACACCATGCTTGGGGTCTGGAAGAACTTCAGGATCCCACAGTCCCGTAATGTGGCTATACAACCTGCATTTCTCTTAGCGAAAGCATCTTCATTGTCATGTGTTCTTTCTTTCCATATCACCACTTTTTGAGCAACCAAGACCTATCAAAAAAAATCATAGCATGCATTAGAATCATCCCTAATCATTAAAAATCAAAAGAATGACTTTTATTACCCATGCTATTAGTTTAAAGTCTCCACGGTCGGCATCTCCTATGCACCGTTGGAGATAGGCGGTGGCACCGCCTGTCCACTATGTTATAGGTGTGGTTCTTGGGAGGTATCACGTATCTCGTAATGGGTATGCATGGTACCTACTTTTAAGGTTTTAGGGTTTGCCATATGATCCCAAAACCCCACCAAAACTCAAAATAAATGCCATGAAATGAAAGAGTAAGGTTTTAGCTGTTACCTACAACTAACGGTACTCAAAACGGATGGTGGGAACTCCTGGTATCAGTTGCAGAAGATCTGGCTAAGAAAGTGCTCCAAATGCTCTCCGTTATGGGTAAATAGTGAAATGATTTGATTTTTTACTATTTACATGACTTATATAGGCATTTTTGGGTTCGACATGTCATATTTTTGACTTAAAGTTACTTTTTATTTGAAATTTATCTGTCGTAATCCCTTAATGTTGGTTATGAATGCATTTAACACTTGTTTTTGAGTCGATTGTAGGATAAGAGAACTATAGTAAGAAGCTTTGGAAGTTAGTTTATGGTTTCTTCGTACTTCCATAAAATGGAAAAGGTCGATGAGCGTTTGTTACGACACTTTGGTCATGCTCTTTAAACTAGTATCAAAGGTCCGAGTCCATTTTCAAATCTTTCCAAGCTCGTAAAAATCGACATTGTGTAAATAAACGTTATGGAGTCTTCTTTTCACATCTTTTTCAAGCTCCTTAAACAAGAAAAGATCATCGAGTCCATTTTTTATTCTTTCCAGGCTCGTAAAAAGTGACATTGTGTAAAGAAACCTCATGGAGTCCTCTTTAAACTCTTTTTAGGCTCCCTAAATACGAAAAGATTGTCGAGCGATCTTGTCTTCTTCATGCTTGTTAAAGTATTAGAAGAGTCATCCTTCTGACGGTAGGTTATCTCTTTTCCGGTTAGAATGGGACTCTTTACGAAAAAGGAACACTCCATCAAATCATGACTGGAAGAGTTCTCTACGATATTTTTTTACACTTTTTCGGGCCTTAGAGACTAAATCATACAAAAAAGGACCCTTTGGAATATTCCTCTGTATTCGTTCAGACTCTCTAAACATGAACAATACCAAGTTTTCTTTCATTGGACTCGTTAAATTAAACATTCAGAGACCCGTTTTGGGAACAAACCCCTCCTCTCTCAGGTTTGTAAAATATATAAGTCTGGACTTGTCTTCTGACAAGCTATATCAAGTGTTTGTTACCCTCTTTGAACTCATAAAACCAAAAAGAGGCACTCATCAACCATGATGGTGGAAATTGGAAGGGAATCATTTTGCAAATAAATGGTAGTTGTTTGCCATTACCTTTGAACATGGCACTTGTTTGTACATCATGTCAGTCAATTGGGTATTCAGTTGATCTCCGTGACAATCCACTTTCATGAGTCATGTCACTCCTTTGAGTCTTTCAAAAGAATGCATTGTCCACTATCACATTGTGTGTTTGTCCCATCTAGTCATAGTGCCAAGTCTTTTGTTGTGCCGCCCGATGTTTAAAGGGGATTTGAAGAAGTTTTACCTCTGCAGTCCACACAATCTTTGTGTCAGTATTTTTGAGTTAGTCTTATGGTTACTACATTCAAATCATTCTAGAACTATGTTCTGAGTTTTGTGTCATTGATGTGGGACTCATCATGTCCCTCCTTCAATGAGACTATTTCTTTCAACATCAGCTTATCATCCAAGAAATAGTCTTAGAAACAATATTTAGTACGTTGAGATCTGTATGCCTTAATGACAGATTCTCTTTCTCTCGACATAGGTTCACATCATTGACTTTTGATCGATAGAATTAACTTGGTGTTCGACATTAGGACATCTATTCACGCTCAGTAGATTCTACTAGGGTACCTTGGGAATCATTGACATTAATGGTGATCTCCCTCACCCTTGTTAACGGTTCACATCATTGGCTGGTAATCAAGTGGTTTCTACCATGTTCAACTTCAGATCATTGTAATCACATGAATAGAATCGTACTTTGTGGAAGATGAGACAAATACCCTAGGTATTTGTTTAAAGCACTCATTGCTTTTCCCTAGGCTACAATGGAGTTTTGTATATCTAGCATGGATCCACATTTGTATGGTCGTGGCTATGCTCAAATTTGCGTCTATATGACATAGATCTACATTGTATGTCTGGTAGCTATGTCCAAGTTTGATCCCTCTATCACATGGATCTACGATGTATTATAGTAGCCATGCTTGTTTATTCCTCTCATGGATCTGCCTTATATTGTTTTGTATCCATGAGTTGGATACTTGCATCTATGAGTCAAAATACTGATGTACTACAGATGCCTACTTGACAACATGCTCCAATTGAGCTGAAATTTTCACCTCGTGGCGACTACTTGTTCTCTCAAAGCTCTTGTTTATCGTATCCCTCTAAGATTCATGATTTGGGGGGCATCCTGTTATACCAAAATCCTATCACCATCATGTGATAAGACCTTTGACATACATACTTTCCCTGAGTCCCAGCAGTTGGAGTGGAAACTCATACCATTTTGTCAATCTTTCACAAAAATGCTCAGCACCGCACTTTCCCCTTTTCCCAAGAGCGGTACCTTGCTCGCATCGCCTATCCCTTGTTATCCATAAGCGGTGACACCGCTTATGGTCCTTAGTCCATAAGCGTTTCTTACCTAAACCGCTCTATCATAGAAGGAAAAATGCGGTACCCTGGGTAAAATCAGAAAAAGATAAGATTCTTGAGGCTTCTAGATGATGAGCCTAGTGTCCTCCCTTATCCCTATCATTGTGGGTCAGTTGAGCTTGAGATCCCCCATCATAGGATCTTATAGACCACCTCATCCACAAATATCTCAACCATCCCTATCCATTGAGCCTTATAAATACAAGCTCATATCCATAGTTGAAGGGAGAACTCTTAAGGTATTGTTAAGCTGTTGGATTGATCAGCTGGCCCAAGCCATTGGAGAGCATAGAGAGGAAGTTGGAGCTTATGGAGATGATAGTGTTTGGTATCATGGAGATCATGTCAACACTAAGGCTTAATTGGTTGTAAACTTCTTCATTTTATCTTAATGCAAAGTTGTTTTTCGTCCCACATTATTGTTGTTGTTTGATTTCACATGTATGTTGTTAGATTCCTTAGTCACTAACATGGATTTGTAGATTATATTTTGGAAGCTTTGATGTGTTTGCATGTTTAATTTGATTGCAGGTACATAGGGTTACTATCGAAGCATCACATTCCAAGTATCTATGGAATCCAGGGAGGGTCTTCAACCTTTATCGTTCATTTGTTTTGGATATGAACCATTCAGACCAGTGGAACACTTTACTGTCCGCAGAAGGTGAAATATTTCAGCTAACAAAAATACTCATTGCTGAGAACTTTTGGTTGTGGATCATTTGTCCATATTGATAAGGATGATAGAACAAATCTTGAAGCTAAATAAAATAAATGTACCTTTATTGGATACGAGGTTGATGATTTTGGTTATCACTTATGGGATTTTGAAAATCACAAAATAATTAGGATTAGAGATGTAGTATTCAATGAAAAGGTTATGTACAAATATCAGTTGCAAGGAAAGAAAGTGGAAAAGGAAAACACAGAGTACCCAATGCTTAATGAAATCAAAGAAAACGAAGTTCCAAAGGCACCACAAAATCAAGAAAAGAAACAGGTACCTGAAACTCGTGCAACTGTAAGAAAATCTACCAGGTTAAGTAGACCCCCTGAACAATTCTCTCCTTCACTGTATTATTTATTGATGACCGATTCCGGTGAACTAGAATGTTATGGAAAGGAAATGTGGGTAGAAACTAGAAATAAGTGGGAGAAAGTCACGAATGAGGATATGGACTCATTGGTAAGAAACTAGACTTGGGATTTGGTTCAGTTGACTGCAAAAAAAAAGGGAAATACATAATAAATGGGTTTATAGGTTGAAGGAAGAAGATGGAGGCAAGAAGTGGTACAAGGATAGACTTGTTGTAAAGGGGTTTGCACAAAATAATGGTATAGACTTTAATGAAATATTTACTCTTGTTGTTAAAATGACTTCAATTAGAACTATTTTAAGTCTAGTGATGGTAGCAGATTTGCATCTTGAACAATTAGATGTAAAACAAACCTTTCTCCATGGGGATTTGGAGGAAGATATTTACATGCAACAGACACAAAGGTATGAGGTCAAAGGGAAGGAGAATTTGGTTTGTAGGTTGAACAAGAGATTATATGGCCTGAAGCAAGCTCCAATGCAGTGGTATTTAAAATTTGATAAGTTTATGATAGAATAAGGTTATGATAGATGTCATTCTGACCACTGTGTTTATTTCAAGAGGATAGATAACATAAGATATATTATATCGTTATTGTATGTGGATGACATGCTTGTTGCAGGGTCTAACATGCAAGATATAAATGTGCTCAAAAGAAAACTAGCTAAATCATTTGCGATGAAGGATTTGGGTGCTACAAAGCAAATCATTGGTATGAGAATAATAAGAGACAAGAAAAATTGCAAAATGATGTTGTCTCAGGGTGAGTACATAGAAAAGGTTTTGTAGAGGTTTAGAATGTAGAATGCAAAACTAGTTAGTACACCTTTAGGTAACCATTTCAAACTAAGTAAGGAGATGTGTCCAGAGACATAGGAAGAGATAGATTACATGTCTAGTATTCCCTATTCATCAATGGTTGGAAGCTCTATGTATGCCATGGTGTGTACAAGACCAGATATTGCACATGCAGTGGGAGTTGTGAGCAGGTATATGAATAATCCAGGTAAAGAGCATTGGAAAGTAGTACAGTGGATTCTCAGGTATTTGAGAGGTACCACATCTCATGCATTATGGTTTTAAGGTTCAAACACTGTTCTACAAGGATATGTTGATGTAGATATGGCTGGTGATAAAGACAGCAGGAGGAGCACCACATGGTATGTTTTTACTGTGAGTGGAACAACATTAAGCTGGATTTCCAAATTGCAATAGGTTGTTGCAATTTCAACAATGGAAGCAGAGTATGCTGCTGCTATAGAGGCTAGTAAGGATATGATTTGGTTGTATAGGTTCATGGAGGAATTGGGTAAGAAAAAAGAGAATAGAATATTGTACAGTGATAGGCAGAGTGCCATTCATCTTGCAAAGAAATGAGCCTTTCATTCAAAGACTAAACAGCTCAAGTACCATTTCATAATATCTGTTCTAGATGAAAAACTATTAAAATTGGAAAAGATAGATACTAGCCATAATCTTGTAGACATGTTGATGAAGGGAGTAACCAGAGAGAAATTGAGTTCCTGCTCAGTTTCTGTTGGCCTTCAAGCATGAAGGTGGAAATAAGAAATTTTCCAAGTCTAAGGTCCAAAGCATAGTCCAGTAAGTGCAACAGCATTAGATTTGTTGTGATCAATATCCAAGTGGGATATTGTTGGTTGTGGAGCCTGATCTTCCAAATCTAGAGATATTATTCAACTGTGTTTGTACACTAGGTTTATTGTACACTCGTTCCCAAAATTTGGGATGTTTTTTGTTCAACAATTTTGCGGACCCTTGGTATTGGGTTAACCCTAGTATTTTCCCATGGTATTTCCCCTATAAAAGAAAGCATTGTAACACGGATGTGTAATGTATTGTATCATTGTAAACAATCTTTGTGATTGTGGGAGAGATACTATGAGAGTGTGAAGAGGAAGGGCAGCGGAGTTGCTGCAGGTTGTATGCCTTCATCGTTTTGGACAATAATAAAAGGACTGACGATTTCTATGTGGACGTAGCCCATCTTTTGGGTGAACCGCGTTATATCTATGTCTCTTTGTAGTGTGTTTAATGTGTTTTGCATCTTGTTTAATGATTTAACTATATAGGTGTTATGTCTCTATGGTCCTGTTTTCTAACATTATTGTGGATCTGAAACAAAATGAGGCATCACCTATAGGATTTTATCTATTGTGCTGGAAGGATGGATTTCAATTACTTTGTTTTGGAGTGAGGATGTTGTCACTGAGACAAAGCTAGTGTCACCTTTGTTGAGGGCCTTGAAATGGGGTATGTAATAATCTTATGGTTAAGGTAATTTATTTCATACACATAAACCATAATTGGTACTTTCGAAGGATAATATCCATCCTCCCATATATTTAAATATACTATTGATATCAGTGTATCATTTGATTCCAATTCCTTGATCAAATCAATCACATTATATGCCTTTGTCTTTTATTTTCACCTGAAATCACCATGGTCAAAATCCAATGAACCATCCTAGATAGATATGCTTTAATGCAATCCCTAACTCAAATATATATCCTTTCATGTTTCCTTTCACATCCTCTTCCCTTAATATAACCAGTGAATTCCCTATTGTTGTTTCTGTCAAGCTGTCAAGCCACTAGGTTCCCCCACTACATTCTCAATTATACGAGGAACCATGAAATGAGATACAAATGAAGAGATGCAGAGTCAATATTGTAAGGTAATCCTTTTAGGAATTGAACACCTAGGATGGCCTCACTTTCTCCCACTTGTATGCATAAACATATTTGGTCTAGTAATTCCTATCCCAACATATGGGTCATGAAAATGGAGAAATGATTGATGCTACTTCACATTCAATGAAAATGGGAAGATTCAATGAAGTAAGTCATTATATTGGAAAATGTGTCATTATCATAATGACCATATTCAATGAGTGGGAAGCCTTCTCCTTTGATACCCTACGTGTACTTTGCTCCATTGGTTATTGGGTTCAGTCTTCCTCAACCTCAAACATAAAATAATGTACACTAATTTGAATTACATAATTCCAAGTGAGTGAGTGGTGCTATCTCTACCTTTCCAATTGGTTGAAAAATGCTCCAATGCTCAATAATTTGGATGGGAGGATGTCTTACTTACTGTAGGAAAACATAATATGAAGTAATCCTTTTAGAAAGAAGAATTTGTAGAGGGATAAAAGGTGTTCATGTTACCCTTGATATTCAAAGAGGAAAAAAAGAAATACCGCTTTTATAAAATTCTCACGCCTATATCAATAAGTTTATTTCTAAATGCACAACGCAAATAGATTAAGAAGAGGTAGAAAGGGACACAATAGTGGTGTATGAGGCTAAGCGTAGAAAGAAATAGAAAGTATTTAACAATGACGAAATAAAGGGAAATTTCAAATCATGCTAGCAGGCAATGGTTGTGATTTTTAGCCCCTTCCTCTTTTGAACATGTATGTATCTATATAGTCAGATCATCCATGTACATACTAGCCAAGGATAACTTAAAACCATTGATATAGTTGGTTGCATTCCTATCCCCTCCCTATCTCCAACACATAGATCTCTATAGCCTACTATTCCTTACTCTTTCCGAGTTACTAGTGAAAAATAAAGTAAAATCATTCGGAAAGATTTACACAAAATAAGCATGTGATTACGCTCATACGAACATGTTCATACCATACTTGTATAAAGTGAACAACCTTAGAATATCCACACACCATTGTATCCCATTCTTCTCAATTTGCCACATTTCAGAGATTGTTAATTTTTTAAAATGAATACGATTAGATTAGAGGACTGTTCTCACTGACCGCCTGGAGGGTAGAACCAAGATTGTGAATTTAATCTTTTAATCCATGTGCCTCAACCACGTACCGCTCTTACGTTCTGTAAACACCCACATCTAGGGATTTGATTGATATAAATATATCATGTATTGGATAGTTCGATAAGATTTATGAGAAATTTGTCATGTATATCTCTTCAATGATGCATTTGATAATTGTTTAAAGTGTACCAAATTAAATATATTATAGTAATAATTTGTGGTGAGTGTTTACCTCCAAAAATATTTCTTCCATAACCGCCAACTATAGAAAAAATTTGAATATATCTCAATTGGAAGGGTTATTATTGGTCTCACCCTTCTATATTGATAAGTTTTATAATAAACCATGATTTTCCTTTTTACCTAATATCATTGCTTATCCCTATATTAAGAAGTGTTAAAGTGTGCTATTTTTTAAATACTTTAGTGACATATATGTAAAACTTAATCCAACAATCATTAATAGTTGAAATATAGTATATTAAAATATATGTGTATTGTTTAATTTTGGAATACAATTTAAAAACAAGTATTGTATTCTTATATTGTATGTGAATCGTATTGTACTCTTTGTTAGTTTATGTGTATTGTATTATTTTACTTTTTTAAAATAGACAATCTCATCACTATAGCGATGAACATACCTAGCAAGTTCATTAGAACATGCTAGGTATTTACATCGCTATAGCGACGGGATTTCATTGCAAAACCAACAGGGTTTAGTAGCAACACCGTTGCTTATTTTTTTTTAAATATTACACTCTGTCGCTATAGCGATGCCACCTTCTTCGCTACACCAACGGGTGTTCGTCACAACATCGTTGCTTAATTTTTTAAAATATTACACTGCATCGCTATAGCAACACCACCTTCATTGCTACATTAATGGGATTTCATCGCAACACCGTTCCTTAATTTTTTTTAAATATTACATTCTGTTTCTATAGCGATGAAAGCTTCGTCGCTACACCAATGGGATTTTGTCGCAACAACATTGCTTAAACGTTTTCACAATTTACACTCCGTCGCTATAGCGACGACACAAGTGTTGTTATTGCGAAGAAATTGATGTTTTGAACAAAACAAGTACCATGTATTTTCTGTCTCTATTGGGATGAACTGTGGAAAGTGTTGCTACAGCGCTGAAATTTTTCCCATGAAAAGAAGGGGTCATGTTCGTCGCTATAGCAACACAAAAGTGTTGCAATAGCAACGATTTTCTGTGGGAAAAATGTCCACATGTACTATTGTATGGTAAGGACCATGGCCTTTAAACCTCTAATAAAAAAATTATTACATTAATGGATGGGATCAATACTATGGCATAGTCTCCCAATCCTTAGGGCTACTAAATCCCTAGTAAAACTATTAAAATGAAAGCAAGGAAACTGCAAAACATCACCTTTGGGTGTAGATGAACACAATGAAAGGAGATGGTCATTACCTCAGTTGGAGAAACCTAGCATAGTAAGAAAGAAAGGATATTAATAACTTGCTTAAGAATCATTAAACCAACAAATGAGTAAAACTACTTGTTAATAATTATAAATTATGGTTAGTTAGTGCATGTAAATATTTTATTTATTTATGAATTTTGAGGTGTGTTACAATGACTAATAAAATATATCCTATGTATGGGGTGAGTTTTTTATATTTGAACACACCCCATTAATCCTGAATTTATGTGAGTAAAATATGATTAGGTCCTAAGAAACAAAGGATTATTGTCACTCCATAATTATTTGTCCATGTAAATGGAGGAAACATGGAAAACCTCATTGGAACAAAACCCTCCCTCAAAAAATGGACATGTGCACACTAAAAAGGTTGTTGTTGATCCAAACACAAGTAGGTGTGAACTTGATTAGATGTCTAGAGGAATATTCTTCTTGGCAAGAAGTTGAATCTACTGAACTGGATCAACAACAAAAATAGTTGTAGGATGGAGACTAGGACTATGTAGAACAATTGAGGTCCAATGATAGTATAGAAAATGGAAATGCTCTTCAGATTTGAACTTTGAACCAACCATGGTGCTATGTTTGAAAGAGACTTGATGAGGTTCTAGATCCATGAACTTCAAACCAATATCTGATTGAAATGAAGTATGAACAATGCCAAAAAAATCTGACTAATATTGAAACTTCAAACCAAACGAGGCTATATTGGCTTCAATAATGAGATGGAACAAGATTCCTAAGTTTTCCAAACCAATCACATTGTGTTATCCATATTCAATGAATCTATGATGAAAGTGATCATCCATTATAGATGAATAGGTAGGAGGCACGTGGATAACGAGAGTGAGTGAATCACTTTCAAAATATGATATATCCTCCAAAACATCCTAAAGATCACCAAGTTGTGCACTCTGGTCATGTACAGAAGGAGAATGAGGAATGAATGGAATAACATCCTCAAATTTGAAATATGAAGACTGTGAGAATAGTGAATGAATATAAATATCTTCAACAATAACTATAGCTTGAATGTATTCTTCATGTATAAATGCTTCATGAGAAGCAACAGAGGGATAAGGAAGTTGATTAATTTGAAATAGAACAAAAGTTGAAAATTCTACAATTTTCTTCTTCTTTAGCTTGAACAAATTCATCATGAGAGGTGTATGAGGTTGTGACATCAAGGGGGAGATCAGTAAAGGAGGTGATAGGTTTTATCCATGATTCATATTCTTCTTTATGCACACCAAATGCTATGTCCATGTTTCTCCAGAGCTCGAATGGATACTCGACAAAATCTATGAGATAATGCATCCCAACAGATATTATGAGACACATAATTCCATAAGCTCTTACACAACTATTCAACAAATAACTCTTCTCTTCATAATATTCTTCACCGGCTGCAATAGAAACATCATAGAGACATTTTCTCTTGATATATGCACTCATATTTTATTTCCACTCATAATAATTGAATGGAGAGAGGAGAGGAACTGCTTTGGAATCCATGTAGAAGTTGTATATACATGTGACATAGAGAAACAAAAACTTTGGAAGTATGATTAGAATCATTGCATAGATCATTTTCTCAACTAGCCTACACTCTGATAGAATATTAGAATTCACACAATTGATTTAGATTCCATATAAATATTTCACTAAGAGAATTCTACTATTAGAGAAAAATAGAAGAATTGTGAAGAAAGTATTAAGTAGACACAAGAGAAAAGATTCTCAAGTGGATAAAATTTCATTGCATTATTGAATAATTATCTTTGTACAATATTAATTCACTCTTAAGAGAGGAAATTCAAATATCCCATAAAGCAGGATTACTAAAAAATGAAAAAAAAACAAGGTGACAGAAACACTTTCAAACTCTGTCAAAGAGGCCACAAATTTGCTAAATAAACTAGGTTAGCTAATGAGTGATGGAAAATCATTATAATAATTGAAACTGGAGAGAAAATAATGGAGGATGTTTTGGACACAAAAGGGGACAGACTCCATATGACTAGCTCTATCCTAATCCACTGAAAAGCAGAAAAAGATAAACAAAAGATGGAATAAAGAAGGAACATGCCCTTCATATCACTACAACAAAAACTGGATTTAGCATCTCTTTTTGCATCCTTTTTTACATCTATACCATCTTTCAGTGTATTTTTCTTCATTTTTTGGACAAAATGGCGCAATTTCAGGGGTTGGTTCTATTTTAGGCATTTTTTGCATCCTTTTTCTAAATCTGGCGCAAATTGTGGTGTAATTTGAACTGGGTTTTGCACCTAGTTATGCGCCGGGTTTTGCGCCAGGTTTTGAGCCTAGTTTTGCACCTAATTTTGTGCCTAGTTTGTACATCTACTCTTGTTGCGCCCGCTTTTACGCCCATGTTTGCCTCAACTTTTACACCCTTGTTTTCATCCACCTTTGCATCCTTTTTTACATCCACTTTTGCATCCACTTCAGCTTCTTCTTTTGCATCCCTTCAAGCACCAAGTTTTGCATCAAAGTTTACATCCTGTTTTGAGTCTAGTTTTGCATCTCGTTTTGTTTCATCCATTTTTGCATCCACTTTTGCATCCATTTTTTCGTCCACTTTTGCACCCACGTTTTCATCCCTTTTTGCATCCCATTTTGCATCCATGTTTACATCTTTTTTTGCATCTACTATTGCATCCACGTTTGCATCCACTTTTTTCATGTCCCAATTCATACCCATTTTTGTGCTTACTTTTACACCCACTTTTGCTTCAACTTTTGCATCCATGTTTGCATCTTTTTTTGCATCCAATTTTACATCAGTTATTGCATCCCTTTTTGCATAGATTTTTGCATCCACTTTTGCATCGGGTTTTGCATTGGGTGTTACGACTACTTTTGCATCTACTTTTGCATCTACTTTTGTTGCATCCACTTTTGCATCAGATTTTGCATTGGGTGTTACGACTACTTTTGCATCTAGTTTTGCATCTACTTTTGTTGCATCCACTTTCCATCCAATTTTATATCCAGTTTTACATCCATAGTTGTATCCACTTTTGCGCCACTTTTTACATCATGTTTTGCTTCCATGATCGCATCATTTTTCGCATCCACTTTTGCATCACCTTTTGCATCCATTTTGGGTGCACCCCATTATGTGCCCACTTTTGCGCCTACTTTTGTTGCATCCATGTTTGCATCCTTTTTGCATCCATGTTTTTATCCACTTTTGCGTCGAGTTTTACACCCAGATGTTGAAGATGAAAATGAGGATAATGATTATGATATTGAGGATGGTTATGATGATGATGATAATGTTGTTGATAATGAGAAGAATGATGACAATGATGATGATAATGATGATTATGATGATGATGAGGAGGAGGAGGATAATGGGAATGATGACATTGCCGATGATTATGATTGCAATGCAATGAATGGTGATGATGACAATGACAATGATGATGAGTACAATCAGAATGATGATGTTGATCATCTTAAAAAATAAGTTGTTATTTGTCATGCATAAATCGTGTGTGTCCTCCATGACCCTTTTCCACTAATCACATATTTTGGGTATATGTCATTTCTTATGCCAAAGGTAATGATGAATAACTGATGAAAATGTCAATAATCATGATGATGATGTCAAGGAAAATGGTGATGATGATGACATGGATGAGGATTATGCCGATGATGATGACTATTGTTATAATCATGATGACAATGACAAAGATGACGATGATGATGATCATCATCATCATTTCCATCATCATCTTCATTAAAAACACCATCACTGTCATTGTCATCTAGTTCATCATCATCATCATCTAAAGAATATGGGATATGTTTACCATTTAAAGCATGCATAACAAGTGGGATTATTCTAAAACACCCCACCAAAGTACAAAATTCAAACCACAAGGAAAACATAATATCAAAATTGTTCCAATTTTCTTTCTCCCAACAAAACATGCTTCATTTTAGGGAATTATGTTAAAATCCATACATTCATAGTCCATCCATACTATACTTGTAATAAATGTAAATATAATACTTAACCGAATTTATAAAATAGGTAAATATAATAATAACATATAATTAATATAAATATGTTACTATAGTTCATATGTTAAAAGATTTAATATAATTAAATATATACACATATTATTTACTTATACATTATCCAAATTAAAATATAGATTAAAACCTATGAAGTTTCATAGGGAGGAGAAGCAAAAAATGAAGTATTTTTCAAATATAGATCTATGTACAACTACCGTTTTTCCAATGGGGCTTTTGCTAAATCAATCTATGGATTGAGGGTTATGAGTATCAATTTGGTCCATCTGGTCCGTCCCCAATTCGGCCATGAGAGGATTTAATTTGGTCATGAGAGGATTTAACATTATTCCACCCATGAGGACTTATGAGGGCGCCCAGTTGGCAATGTGGGTGTCTTGATTCTCGGGCCAGGATGTTCAAATCTTGGTTTTTGGGGATGGATCAAAGTAAAATAGGAGCTCTACCGCTGTTGATGCCTCTAATGTCTCTGTCTTAGATGTTTCTCTCTCGTATACTATTTAAGATATACCTATGCTGGTGGTGCTACTGATGCTAGGTCACCAAAATTTAGATCGCTATCTCGCGATTGGATTTTTTATTACTACAGATTGACATTTATAGCTATGTTTTATGAGAGAGATTCACGCAGATGGAATAATTAGGACTAGACAAGATAAGACGTAGCTAGGAGACCTAATCTGAGTAGCAATACCTCAAACTCTACGAGGGTACATAAATTACAGGGACAATGGGCCAAATCCATACGATCGTTGGATGCTGAGAACGAACTGGGTGAGCCTTCTCTATTATAGGCACTAACGGATCGGACATGCAACACTGCGAAGCTTTGGCTTTATAACAAGAGGTTATCAAATCGCCTATTACTCAAGTACTAGTCATGATAATGCTTTCTCATGGAGCCTCTAGATGACCTCCTAGCTTCCATCTTCCACATTCTGTTAAAGAAATCAATGCATTTTCCTTCATTATGATCATTGAAGATGGAGAGAATTTGGGATTGAATCAAAATACCAAAGATGGAAAGAATTAGGTATTAAATCAGTTCATGTGGCTTCTTTATAATTTTATGTCAGGTAGCGTGATTTCTAAGAACAAATGCAAAGGATTCTCCATCGTTGTTGTATTTTCCTATTTCTCTGTTACGCCCTGTGTAGAATATTCTACGACCATATTTTGCTTATAGGCCAAATGCAAATGTTATGGCCTAAGCTTTGTCTTTTGACCTTGCCATTTCTTAAGTTACAAAAAATATCCATGGTTAACAAAAATTCATAAAAGAGGTACTATATCTTTCTCATATGCCAATATTCCCTTTATAGGGCTTTGTGGTGGCCTAAGGCCCCACACATAGTTCATGATCCCTAAGGAAAAATGTTTTGGCCCAATAAGTCTTTTCACATCAAATCATGGCCAAGGGACTGGAATCCATACTTGGTGTGTCAAACCTCAAAATGACCGACATATCTTGCTCATTGGCTAAATATTATCTATGTAGTATATAGGGCCTTTGAGGTGGTCTAGGGAATCACACATGACCCATGAGCCCCTTACCCTAAGACATTATTTTTTGACTTTATAATATGGCCCAATCAATGATAATTATTCTTGTTTGCACAAAGCTTGAAATGACCTTTTCTTGCTTGTAAGCCAAATATTTCCCACATAGAGATGACATTATAGACTAGGGCCCTTGATAACACATCAGACATGGCGTTATGGTGAAAACATCCATATAGCAATAGATTTCTTTGCTAATTTTCTTAAATCTATTTTGTTAAATTTTTACCTTTTTCTTTTTTTCACATTAGTTTTAAGAATAAAAGAAAATACAACTTTAAGAAGAAGAGATGAAATCCTATGTGGTCGGGAGGGAGGGGATTAAAATCCCTATTGGTTATACATAAACATGCCAAAGAAGAAATTATATATCAATGGGAGGGTAGAGATGTTAAATGGGGTGGGTTGATATAAATGGGTTGGGTCAAGATTGAGCACCATCAAAATTGTTAAACTCCATCGCAATATTCGCTTGCAATCAATGTTCCATTATTTATTCTATGGATTGCGACCAGCTGATTCCATCGTGAGCCCATTCATCCATTTTCCAAGGATCCACGAAAAAATATTGCCACTGTAAAATATTAATCGATAATTTAACTGGTAACCAATTGTTAGAGGCATTGCCACTATTGTGGCATCTGGGAATTAATGGTGTTATAGAAATTGTGGATGAGGAGGACTGGGAGGGTATAATTATTGTTTAGGGTATGCCAGACAGGAATAATAATAACGGTTATGTTTGATGTTGCCATCAGGGTTATACCTAAAAAATATTAAAACTAACCACATACAACTTAAAGTCATAGATCATGTATACATGTTTACGTTGAAGATATTTTTCTCTGAGGTCTATTTTTGGCCACCGTGGACAAATTGGTTGTCCCTTCAACAAATACAATTTCCCCAAGCGTCTTTCTCAGCACTATATTATCCAATGGTTTTTCGTACTACCCTCGGGTTCCCCATTCATGGCTCAGGTTTTGTCGCTCATTGTTTGGTGGTAACTTAAAAATCACATGAATCAAAAACTAAAACTAGCATAGTACTTGATTGTACCCTAGACATTTCCATTGCTCATTGTTCAATATTAACGTACAAAGAACACATCTCAAAAACTAAGAGCACATTACTTTACCTTACCTTATAGATATGGTTCGTTACCCCTCCATCGAACCAGCGTCTACTATGCATCACCCTGTTCAATGCTTTCCCTCCCCCTATATGACATTAAATCCTTCGCATCCCCCGATTATTGCCCTAATGCAACTACAAGCAGTTGTTTCCTTTCCTATGTTCCCTCTCATGCTTGCCTCCCTTGTGGAGGTTTAGGATTCCTTCAAGTTGTATACCTGCGGCTTAACATTAATTGAAAGCTGCAGGGGAATCAATGACTCCAGTGCAGAATGTGTGAACTATTTATCGCATAGCTAGAATGGACTCTGCATTGGCCAACATGATCTACACTTTTGTTTCTCCATTTTTCACTGTGTATTTACTGTCATTTTTTATTGTGTATTTAGCTAATTTTCATACTAACAAAAAGTAATCAAATTAGACCAATAGGAAAAATAGTCTATCGCACTTAGGAACATAGAGAACGTCAGCCGTGCAAACATCATTTTTCATCTCTTTGGAGGGACGATCCTACAAATATTGTAGGGCTCTATATTTGCAGGGCTCAACAAGAGGTTCCCCAAAATCTTCTTATGTAGGATAGAATACTGGCGCCTATGGTATATTTAGGGCTCCAAACCCCAATGGACTCTCATTTTTCTACCAATCGTTTAGTCCATTTGAAGACTTGGGCTTTGCCCTGCCCATGGAACAAGAATTTGGTCGAATCTCAAGTCTACCACATGCTTTCCATTCCAAAAAACTTCACAGTTTTGCATGATTCGATTTCCTTCTGGTACTCTGTGCTAGTTGGGTTTTCCATCTATATTTTCAATTAAATGAGGAATTCATGTAAGGCGGTTTACTCGTTTTGGTGGATAGGTGTGATGCTTGTAACTGTAAATCTAATTCTGTCAGCCCACGCTGAAATATTTGTAGTTACATATTTCATTGAAAGTGCGTTTGAGAATAGAAATTTTAGAAAACGAGGTCAAACATATAAATCCATATGTTACTAAGAAGAGTTGG
>LPNX011110159.1:0-59509 GCA_001517045.1 Pseudotsuga menziesii | reverse complement strand
AATATAGAGCAAGCATTTTTATTAAAAACATTTAAAAAAAATAACATATTAATTAGTTACCTACAATCAATTTTAATTTTAGTTATAATCCATTTTAATTTTAATTTTTGTTATAAGAATACTTTTTTAAAAATTAACATATTGATTATATAATTAAAATAATTTATTTTAAATTTATATTTTTTATATTTAGGATAGGGTATTTATTTTACATTTATTCTTTTCATTTAAGTGTTATTAAATTGGAGGCACATTTTATCAAATTCATGAAAATACAAAATATGTATGTTGGTTTTAAGTGTGACTCACAGTTTATGTTCCTTATTTGGTGGACTCTTCGAGTCTCCTCATTTTCTAAGTCTCTAGCCTAGCACCATGTACCATGATCACAAAAGTGGTAGGTAAGGTCTTTACGCCTCCGTCCAGACCTTGCAAATTGCATAAAGACCTATACCTTCTTCCATTGAAAGACTTGCCCATATATGTCTTACACTACCAAACTTCAAATCATTGGGTTACAGCTAGAAGGTGTGGCCTCCCCTAGTGGGAGGTTTAGTCCAAATATTCAGAGGTCTTAAGCTCAATATAGATAATTTGATCATTTCAACACCTATCCCAATCTAGACTTGGGATGTGATTTGCTAGGCCCTTCATCGTTGTATTTATTGTCCAATCTATCGACACAATCTATTGTGCCGAAGGGAAACATATTTAAATGCAAACAACTTCTTGGAAACAACCATGAAAGTTTAGACTTTTAATAGAACACCCTATCTTTGAAACAAAAATTTTAAGTCAAACTGAGAAATTGCAAATTAGTTAACATAATACGTAAGAGAAACTTTTATTGAACCACCCTTACACCATGCAACATAAACCACATTAGTATGCTCTCTCATTGTAAAACATAATCCAATAGTTTGGTTTGACCTAGATATTACTAAATATGGAATTGGAGACACATGGCTTATGCAATCCCTTCCTTATTATGAGTGTTTGACCCTTCATGGTCACAAGCGATAACACATGCAAGATATATCAACTATTGGGAAGATCATGTTATATTGAGCTCATTTCTTTCATTGAGTGCTCTTTAGAAAATGATGTGTTGCTTTGTGGCTTGTTCATGTCACTTTAACATTGTCGTTTACTTTCTATAAATAAAATTCCATTATGAAGAGGATAAATGTATGGCTTTAACTTTAAAAAAACATTTCAACCTTGCAATATCTATATTTTGTTGTTAAGAAGGATTTGAGTCTATTTAGAAAGATGCTTGTAGATATAAAATGCAATTACAGGGGTTCCTCTTGTAGGCTTGGTAGTTGGGGTACTAGGCTATCGTTGTCCCCACCCGAGTTCAAAACCCATGACTATATGTACATGACACCTATGGGAGTGTCAAAATTTTCATTAATGAAAAAAAATGTAATTAGAAATTGAGATGTTCATCATTCTAGATTATAGTTATTTTCCCTATAGTGTCTCATCACATTTTCTTCTATTTTTATTAAGAAATCATGCATGGATTTTATAGTATTTTCCAAAGTTAATGGATATTATATATTTTTAATATTTGAAGTTTTGTACATAAAATTTAATGTAACTAATGTTTTCATTCTCCACTTATCTTAAAAATTGTTCTAGACTTCAATGTTGTATTATTTTACTAGGTCAATGCCTTTGGATGGTCTTCTCCATTTGTGCCTCTATCTTCCTAACACAACTTGTATCCTAATCCAAAAAAAACTAATATGAATATCTATTTGGTTCAAATTCAGTTCCTCAGTATCTTAATTTCAAGATTAATATTGATTACATACGTGTACACAACTTTTTATATCCTTTAAATTAATTGCTTCCTAATGATTTCCATGAATCTAGCTTGTGATATACCTTGACATTGATATTTTAAAGTACTTTAAGATTAACTTGTACAATATATACCAAGTTATTCTATTATAGTTAACATTACTTTATACTATTTTTTATGTGTATACATTTTTAATAAATTTTCAATCTCATTTCATTTTTAATTTTTTCTTTTGTTTTTTCACTCCATCACATTTACTCTACCTTTTGTTTTTTCCCTTTCAACATATCTTTGCACCTCGGGCAATTGCTAATTTAAACCAATATATGTATGGAAACTTGGATATTAAAGCACGGATGTACCTGATTATCGACTGCCTTATTGCATTAAAACACAAAAAACAAATTACATCCATCAGTATTTTGTATAAGTTTGTTTTACAATTTGCAAATACCTTTTAATCAAAATAATCAACCTAAATTACCAAAAACAAGAAATCTAACAAAACCATTAAGTGATAAAGTAATTCTCGTTAGCTTTTAGAAGAAAGAATATTGCTGAAAATGTAAAAGATGAGGAGGCAAAATAGCTGCCTATAGACAATGGAGGCTCCTGCTGCCTGCAGACAATAGAGGCTTGGAGATCTTGTGCTCGCCAAGGTCAAGGGATTTCTGGCATTGCCCGCTAAGGTATGCCAGTCTATTTTTCATCCCCATTTGTTTGCTCTCATGCTTGTGCCCTGTTTTAATATCTGTGGGACACAGAATTGTCCCTTTTTCATCTACTTTATCTTCCGTTATTCCTCACATTTCATCGTCCCATTAACCTTTTATCATACCATTTCCATACATATATGTGGGTTTCACCTTATTATTTCCACTTTATTTATTTTTAGTATTATAAGTGAATTTATGATTAAATATTAGAAAATTAACATGTTTTTCACTAATATCTCAAAGTATGGATGAGCTTTGTAATGTGTAGGAATATGTGAAGGATTAATTCAAAGAAAAGACTTCACGTATATCTCCTCCACCATTTCAAGGAGATAGTTATGCAAAGAATATTCCAAGGAGAAGATCATGGATATTTGGTTGAGAGACATGTGGAGAATTTGTGAAAGATGCGTGGAGGATTTGAAGGGATCATATTTTATAATAACAGGAAAGTAATTTAGTGGTTGAGTGAATAGTGGATCTCTCATTATGAGATGGTTATTTTCTTCTCAAAGAAGTTCATGTATAAAAGGGAGTTCTCTCTCTTCATTTGTTATGGGGATATTATCTTAGAATATTTTAGATCTTAGATCATCTTAGAGAATAGTAGATTGTAGAAGTTAGTCTTGACTTTGTAATATGGAGAAGGGAATTCTTAGATTTTGTTCATAATATTGGTTTTGATGCTTTCATGATTTGCCATTTATTCTTGTGATGTAAATTAAGATTGCTTGATTATTAATGTGAGCTCACATGTGTTGTCTTTTTGCTCTTCATATGTTGTCTTTCTTTTATGCAATTTACTTTCAGCCGTGTGTTTCATCTTCCAGAATTAGATTAGCAATTGCTTGTTTCAGTTTAAGGGGGGTTAGATTAGATTAGTCTTTGTTTTATGGGGGGTTAGATTAGCTTAATTTCACTTCAGTCTTGCATATACTTTGCAAGTGCTTCGTAAGCCTACGAACCTCAGATTGACAAATTAAATGGCTGGAAAATTTCTACAACAGAATTAAAATGACATTAATTTAGCCCAACATTTTGGCACCGTTGCTGGGGAAGCACAATGGATTGAGGTGTAGATTTCAATTCCTGCAAGTGTGGTAGTGTACATTTGAATTCATGCAAGTGTGGTAGCATAGATTTCGATTCCTGCAAGTGTGGTAGCGTAGATTTCAATTCTTGCAAGTGTGGTAGTATAGATTTTGATTCTTGTAAGTGTGGTAGTGTAGATTTCAATTCCTGCAAGTGTGGTAGTGTAGATTTCAATACATGCAAGTGTGGTAGTGTAAATTTCAATTTTTCCAAGAGTGTTTAATTTCCGCAACTGTGAAGAGTTATTTAGTTTTTTAGAATGTTTTTTTAAATGGTTTGTTTTTATTTAAGATTTTCAAAATTTAGTTTTGGGTGCTATAAGAATCCATTTTTCAACATAGTTTAACAATGAGTATAAGTTTGGAACTACTCACTCATGCCTTGGCAAAAGCTGGATTTTCCTCTTCCCAGGAAGAGGAGGTCTTGGCAGCAATAAGAGATTTAACTACTCCTCCAGAATCAAATGAGGAATCATCATCTGAAAACTCCTACGCATGTGAAGGCGAACAAGTATTTGAATAGGAGATCGATGAAGACAAACATAAGATCGAGGAGGACCATGAGGAGTTGCAGCATGATCTGAGGAGTGAAAACTATGCCTACGAAATCCCTATTGAAAGATGGTTTCAAGCAAGTATGAGGTTAGAACAATTTATTTTTTCTTTTTATTTAGTTAGATCACAGCCACAACAATTAAATTCGTTCATCTTTGCATATTGCCATTATTCATTCATGGGATTGAGAGATAATATATTCCTATTACTGTTGCGTGTATGGCTACACTGGCTATTTGATTACACGTAACTGTTTTCTAATTACCAATTAGCATAGAGTAGGTAGGATTTTATTTCTAGTCTTTGCTTTCACCTAGAATAAGTATACTCTCCTCCGTGCTTCGTGCGATCGCAAGGATCAGAAAGTAGGATGTTTTCTAAATTTTTTAGGAATGAATAATTAATGTTTTGCAACATGCTTAATTGATTTTATCTTTATTTTGCAATTCATTATATCCATTTGATAAAACCTTTTTCATTTGTTAAATAAAAATAGTCTGCAATTTAATTTTTAAGTGGAACAAATGCTGAAATTATAATACTGAAAAGCAGCTGCAACTCCAAGATGAAACAACGCAAATCTATTGCATTTTTTTGGCATTTTGGCTTGTTAAAATTCGCTAAAACACAGTCGGGACAGTACTAGTTTTAGGGACCATAAAGGATTAGTTTTAAAACCTGTTTCTATCCAAAGTATTCCTTTAAGTCTAATTTCCAATCTAATTTGAATTCTTCAATTTGGTTCTAAAACGAAAAAGATATGGTCAAAATATTGACTGGGGGTGGAGTAGGTAGCTCAAGAACATAGTTGGGACAATCACATTCTGGGAGGCCTAATGGATTAATTTTAAAAACATGTTTCTATTGCATACTCTCCTATCAATATATTTTACAACTCAATTTTGAATCATTCGATTTTGATATTTTATGAAGGAGATATGCCCAAAATACTGACTACCTATCCTAAATCTACACTCTAAAACTATGCTTTCTTAGCTGTTCATTAGCATATTTGACCCATCAACTCTTCTTGTATTAAAATCCTACTTCTATTGGAGATACCTATATGAATATATTTTCATCTCCAATTGGAATCACACCAATCCATCTTGTGACGAAAAAGTTGTACTCAAAATAGTGACCGTTGGTCTTGGCTGAAACTCACAAACAACATTAAGATGCAAGTTGTTATTCAGATTATATGACATATCATACCATAGAATTTTTAAAACCTATTTCTACTGGAACTATTCCTATGAATCCAATTTCTTTTGTCTTTCGAATCATTCAAATCGGGCATGAAACAAATAAGTTATTACCAAAACACTGTCAGGTAGTCTACGTCGGCCCAACATGCATCCCAGATAAAAAGACCTTGACTCACGTCTCTATTTTAGGCATATGGAAACAAATATGGAAAATCCAGGACATGGGTTTTGTGCGTAACATCCTCCTTTACCTGACTCGTGAGGAAATAGCCAAACAAAGCCCCGATTTGCGATATACAACTGGTTCTTTGGGAGGATATTTTCGAGATTTGTTGTTGCGGTCAGTTCCAAGGAGCTAAAATAGTAAATTCCATTGTTGTGACAATGAAGGATGAACATAGTTTTGTGAAGGATGAATGAAGGATGAACAAGGGCTGAACAAAGCTCAGAAAAAGGGCTGAACAAAGAAAAGGCTGAACATAGTTTTGTGAAGGATGAACATAGTTTTGTGAAGGATGAACATAGTTTTGAAAAGGCTGAACATAGTTTTGTGAAGGCTAAAAATAGTTATGTGAAAGATGAACATAGTTTTGTGAAGGAAGAACAAAGGCTGAACAAGGCTCAGAAAAAGGGCTGAACAAAGAAAAGGCTGAGCATCGTTTTGTGAAGGCTGAAAATAGTTTTGTGAAGGTTGAACATAGTTCTGTGAAGGCTGAACAAAGAATAGAAAAAGGATGAGCAAAGCCCCTAAGCATCAATTAGAAATTGTGATCGTAGAAGCAAGTAGCCCAGTCTTAAGACCACAAAATGGAGGAAAGCGATCCTCGAGAGTTTCTTGAATGACAACACAGAAAGATAAAGGTAAAAATGCACTTTATTCATGAATGCCCAGGAACGTAGATCAGATAAATTCAATTTTAAGTGTTTTTGCCATTATTTTTATTTTATTTTATTTTGGTGTGTTGTAAAAATAAAACAAAAACAAGGAAAATATATAAAATTATAAAAATTATTTCTTTTGTTTTACATTTTGCAAAATAAAATAAAAATAAAAAAATAATATATATATATATATATATAAATTTAAAAAAAAAGAACAACCAAAACAAAAATAAAGTTGCAAATGGACGTTTTTCCTGAAATTGCTTTTATGATTAACGCTGAATTGTTTTTCTTAAAGTCACTTTGACAATAATAGCAGATGAAATCAGCACGGGAAACAGGTAATTTTCTTTGCAGCTTATGTACTTCTTTCTGCATGATATGTTTTCTTTTACAAACTTCTCACAATTTTTATGCTAGGTTGCATGAGGACATGCAACTAGATCAATTGGGGAGGGAGAACTATATTCAATACATATTCACTAATGAGTTTTCATGCAAGATTTTGTACTAAAGTTTTTTTCGGGTTTCAGAGACAGTCACATTTTTATTGCTGAAGTGACTTTTCAAAGAAACACAAAATTTTTAAGAAACATGCTTTGATAGATAGCCTAAAGGAGCTGCTACTCATGACATTTGCTGATAAACATCATAATGTTGGTTGTTACATAGAAATCATCCATAAACTCATTTGCGTCATGATTGTTTAATCATATTTCTCCTTCAAAGCACCTTCACCATCCATGTCTTGAAGTCCACTTTACATCGCTTTATCTGTCATGACTTCACACATGTCTATCTTTCTGAGTTGCATACATCCCTTTATCTTTTTCAGTTCATTTTTCCATTCCAGTTTTCCTTCTGAATAAAACCAGCTCCCTTTCCATGACTACATAGCCTTTCCATATCCACTGTTTGACTCTGAGATATTTTCACTAATAGTCCTACCAATATTTTTATACCATCTTGCGTTGACTGATGTGGGCTTCCTTAGGGCCCACCTTTCAACAAGTCTTTCCCCATCGACCTCAGCACCTTATCTGAGATATAGACTAGAGTTCATTATTGAGTACCTGGAGGCTTGCATGCCTTAATGGCTAGTTCTCTCGTTGACAATCATGGGAATTAATCAATGTCCCTTGATCGTTAGATCTTGAAAGTGGCTCAACATCAGCACATCTATTCACACTTCGCAAGATGTACTTGGGTACCTTAGCACTCATTGAAATCACTGGTGAGTTGCTTCGCATTGGTTAACGGCATTCATTAATGGACGGTAATCCATTGATTTCTCTTCATGCTCAACCTCGACGCATTTATCCACATGACTAGAATTATACCACTGGGTTTTGTAGTGGTTGAAGACTATACATTCTTTTTCATGACTCCATCAGCAGTTGCAGAAACATGACTTCATATCTATGTGTGTACCACAGTTCCACTTTCTAGCTTCCACATTTTCCATTATTTATCAGCAGCAGTTCATGACTCCATTAGCAGGTGCAGAAACATGACTTCAGATCTATGAGTGTACCACGGTTCCACTTTATTCCTTCCACATTTTCCATTATTTATCAGTAGCAGTTCAGAATCCTCCACTTCACATTACAGTAGTTCCAGCAGTTACAGCCGCAGCAGCATTTACAGTTACATTTTTATCCGACAGTCGTGACATATTCTCCATTATTCAGCAGCAAAAATTCCGATTCATTTACTACCCATGACCTAGCAGTTACAGCCACTGTAGTAGTGACACATTCCATGATCTAGCGGCATCAACTACATTCCTGCTGCATCGTTCATCTACTTTTTGGGTAAGTGGGAGTATGTTGTTTTCTAAACTTTAATCATGCAATTCCTTACATACTAGAAATGAAAAATTTGGAAAATTCCCTCACCATGCTCCATTTCGTTCACATCCCATGCTAGGTTGCATGAGGACATGCAACCACATCAGTTGGGGAGGGGGAACTATATTCAATACATACTCACTACTGTCATTCCATTATTTTCACCACCATCACCCATTTTTCATCTCATTTACCATTCACGAGCATTTTTTTTTCAAAAAATCCTCTATTGCACTTTGCTTCATACACATTGATATACATATTGGCATGATTCATAAAGAAAAAGGATTTCTTATGCACAATGATGCTTTTTATGCACATTAATATCTTATCATTTTTCAGTGAGTGTATGGTTAAATTATTATGCAACTAGAAAACAAATGATGAAATCAATGTTGTTAACACAATAACCAACATTCTTTACATTCATGGTTGTCATACAAGAACCAACCATAAGGAAAATTTCGGCTGTTACTCATGCATTTCACATCATGAAAAGAATGTTGTTAACACAAGAACCAACATTCTTCATATTCATGGTTGTCACACAAGAACCAACCAAAAAGAAAATGTGAGCTGTTACTCATGCATTTCACATCATGAAATGAATGTTGTTAACACAAGAACCAACATTCTTTATATTCATGGTTGTCACACAAGAACCAACCATAAAGAAATGCCAATTGTTACTCATGTATTTCACACCCCGAAAATATTCATTGTTAAAAAGACATCCTCAATAACATCCAAAGTTTAGATGCCAAAAGTTCTTGAGAAGAGCCATACACGGTTGCATGAGGACATGCAACAAGTTCAATTGGGGAGTATGTTGGGATGCAGAAATGTTCCTTTTTCATCCACTTTATCTTCCGCTATTCCTCACATTTCATCGTCCCATTAACCTTTTATCATACCATTTCCATACATATATGTGGGTTTCACCTTATTATTTCCACTTTATTTATTTTTAGTATTATAAGTGAATTTATGATTAAATATTAGAAAATTAACATGTTTTTCACTAATATCTCAAAGTATGGCTGAGCTTTGTAATGTGTAGGAATATGTGAAGGATTAATTCAAAGAAAAGACTTCACATATATCTCCTCCATCATTTCAAGGAGATAGTTATGCAAAAAATATTCCAAGGAGAAGATCATGGAGATTTGTTTGAGAGACATGTGGAGAATTTGTGAAAGATATGTGGAGGATTTGAAGGGATCATATCTTGTAATAATAGGAAAGTAGTTGAGTGGTTGATTGAATAGTGGATCTCTCATTATGAGATGGTTATCTTCTTCTCAAAGAAGTTCATGTATAAAAGGGAGTGATATCTCTTCATTTGTTATGGGGATATTATCTTAGAATATTTTAGATCTTAGATCATCTTAGAGAATAGTAGATTGTAGAATTTAGTCTTGACTTTGTAATATGGAGAAGGGAATTCTTAGATTTTGTTCATAATATTGGTTTTGACGCTTTCATGATTTGCCATGTATTCTTGTGATGTAAATTAAGATTGCTTGATTGTTAATGTGAGCTCACATGTGTTGTCTTGTTGCTCTTCATATGTTGTCCTTCTTTTATGCAATTTACTTTCAGCCATGTGTTTCATCTTCCAGCATTATATTAGCAATTGCTTGTTTCAGTTTAAGGGGGGTTAGATTAGATTAGTCTTAGTTTTACGGGGGGTTAGATTAGCTTAATTTCACTTCAGTCTTGCATATACTTTGTAGGTTCTTCGTAATCCTACGAACCTCGGATTGAAAAATTAAATGGCTTGGAAATTACTACAACATAATTGAAACGACATTAATTTCACCCAACAATACCTGATTGTCGTCCAAGGGTTTTTGTGAATGTTTACAGATTCTCATAGATTTCCACTGCCCATATTTCTTTTGCTAATTTCTGCAGTGGGAGTGCATTAGCTTCTATCAACTTTCTTTACCAGTCATATTTCTTTCTATTTTCTGCGATGGGAGTACGTTCGCTTCTGTTAGATTTCTTTACATTATACTTATTATAGCTTGCTATGGATTTTAAATTCAGCAGTTGCAAGGTCATTAAAATGTACCTAGTATCGTAGCCTCTGTTGCAATTTTCCCAGCACATTGCCTAGCATCAAGCAGGGTCGATTTCCCAATATGTGCCAATATTTTATTCTTAATCCTATAATTGCAAAACCTGGTTGTTGCACGAGGGTTCTCTGAAACCCTACATGAGAAATTTTCCCAGCACATTGCCCAACATCAAGCAGGGTCAATTGCCCAATATGTACTGATATTTTCTTCTTAATCCTATAACTGCAAAACATGGTTGTTCCACGAGGGTTCTCTGAAACCCTGCATGAGAAATCAAACCCTATATCAGATATTAGTGTTTAAACCCAAGCGATGGATGCAAGTTTGTGTTTTTCTTGTGTTTAAATCCAAGCGATGGATGCAAGTTTTTGTTTTTTAAGGTGGAAAATTCCTACAGATTTTCCCCTAATATACAACCATCTTTCTTTATCAATTTAACCTGAAAAGAAAGTCCTCCCAACTTAGTTTTAAGAAACTGGATAAATTGGGTTATTATATCGAGTGCGAGTCTATCCGAATTCACCCCAGTCCTTATAGTGCAGTCATTTGCAAACCATACATATTGGAGCCTTCTCTTTTTACAAATAGAGAGGGCGAACACATCCAATTCGTGAAGTACCACATTCATCAGGAGGGGAGAAAAAACCACTCCTTGCAGAATGTCTCTATTCATAGAGGTATAATTAGTTCCTTTCTTATCCAAAATAGGAGTAGATAGGAACTTCATTATGAGTTCTACAAATAGGGGATCATATATGTCTTTTTCCAATAATTGGATCAACACAAAATGCTCCTAGATATGCTCCTAGTGAATATAGTAATGGACTTGGTCTAGCTACCCCTATTGTTCCTACTTCTTTTGTCTTAGCTACTGCCGGTGGTTCTATTGCTGGGTTAATTGGTTCAACTACTGGATAAACTACTTGTACTCAAATAAAGATCTGATCTCGTTCCTAGTAATAAAAAAGGCAGACTCAGATCCAAAACCATTAGTTCCAGCTCCATTTCCCATTCCATAGGGAGATCCTTTGCCTATTTAACCTTAAGTAGTTTCCCCAACAAAGACCACAGGAAAAAATAGGGGTAAGGGTAGCAGTAGATTCTCTTATCTAATCCAAGGTGCTTCAATTTGAAGGTTTTATTCATGCTTGAGTGAGGAGGCTTCGTCTTCTACATCTCGTGGTTGGGGGAATTGAGGATTATAAACTCGAAATATAGGAGCTGCATTCTTGTATGTAAGAAAAAAGAATATTCCTAAGGAACACGTGCTAGTAACAAGAATCGAGATTAGCCACCTCAGTACTACAAAGGGTTCAACTTTTGGTGGGCTGATTTTTGATGATATGTTGTAGTGGTACTGGTGTTCTAGATGCTAAATTGGCTTTGAAGGAATTGTTGAAGATCATCCTTGGATCCATCTCTAGGTATTTCTTTTGTAATCATGAGTAAGTCCTTATCAGTTTGAAAGGCTGAGTTGCATGCAACTGGGAAGTGGGTATAAGCTTTTGAAATGGGTATGCCACGGAAATGTCAGCGCCCAAAATTTTAGGAAATGGGGAATAGGGCATTAAGAAACACAAAAGCTATAAATAATTCAATAAATATTTTTTTCCCTTTTTAATTATAGAATTATCATGGAAATTAAATTAGAATGAAATATCAAATAACTAAGATAATTAGAATGATACAGACAACCAACAATTTAATAGAATTTTTATGTTACATTAATTGTCGTAGATGAATATATTATGCAAATTTGATAGTCAAACTTATATATTAGGCTATATATGCCAATATACAATATGAGCTACATGTAGCTCTCAAATTCATTGGCCTTGTCATCATTTGCATTAAGAGAAGTTGAATATGACCCGTGTTTTATGGTAGATCATGGAAGGGAAGAAGTGTTCTCAATAATTAGAGCAGCTCTCAACCAACCCCTTGTTAGGAGTTTCAGAATCCACATCCTAGACTTTATCAGGTCAACTTGTGTAACATCCCCGACCCTCCAACTGGCGAAGAGGACGCTACTATACGTCAAATCAACCGAGCATATATCCCCATGAATAGGAACATACATACATATAGTGCTGAAGCATGATACTTAAAACATAAAACATTTTATGAAGCATAATCATTCATATACACAACAGAAGCCAAACATATCAATTAGCATTCATGCATATATAGATTAGCATTTAACATGCATATCCTCATTCATAAATGGTAAATATATAATTGCAAACACAAGTTGGGCAAGAGTACTTATCTGATAGAGAACTTGTTCTGCAACCAGCTACGTCGATGCAATGTTCCACCCAACCATAGGCCCGCGTTCTCCTTAATCTCTCAGCAATGCTGCCACCCATGAGCCAGGCATGATTCCCCAAGGAATAAGGAACTAACAGGCTTACATGTAGCCAAGGATATCAACACCACTAGGGTACACAGTTCAGCCAAGCCAACACAGTTGGGTTTATCAAGCGAACAGCAGATTAGCCAAGCCAACAAAGTCGGGTTTATCAAGCCATCCAGGAGCTGGGAAAGGCTATATGCTAAGCTAGTGAGCCCATGGGAGAGCTGCAGACACCAACACAAGAAGCATCCTTGCTTCTAGAACATCCACACACACCCAACACAAGGAGTCAGCCCTTTCTCTGCAACGCAGTCCCTCAGACCCTGATCTCCCTTCCAGTGCTATTTAGGGGTTATGGAGAAGAAATCTAGCTCAATAGCTATGTCTGTGTGGTTCTCAATCCACCAGGTTTATTAAGCACCTCAGGTCCTCATTCACTACTCCGATGCATTCCGAGGACAAAACCACTGCATGCAAGCAGCCAAGAAGCTATTCAAGCTTTTACAAGGGAAGAACACAGTAATTCCATTGTGACAAACAACATCCCACAACAACTATGAACCCACAAAAATTCCTCAAATGATACCACCACAAAAAGGGAAAAATACAGTCAAGTAATCGTGGCCAAACATCAACCCCGAGCAACTCTGAATCCACAGCACACGATCCTTCATGCAATCACTGGAGAGAAGTTACCTAAGCAGAGGATGGGGAATAAGACACAGCTAAAACACATAGATGGAAATGAAATCATGACCATGATTCCACGATGGAATAACATCCCACAATCACAGCAGAAAACACAGCAATCTACAGCAATTTCCCATTGTACAGGAAAACACACAGTCGGCAATGCGTGGAGGAAGCTGTAACCAACTCTGAGCGAACGGGAAGAGACTCGATGTGAGAGATAGGGGAAGAAATCTCATAGACTAGCAATCCTATGAGAAACAGAGGGAAAACCCCCAACAATCAGAATATGGATTCCTTAACTCCCTCGCGTGAAGGAATTGAATAGCCACCATCGGTGTAGTGGACTGGCCAACAGACGCATCGTGGGGAGAGTGTGAGTGGGTGTGAGTGTGGTAGTGGTCTTCTTTCCAGCCCACTCATTGTCCCAACTCACAAAAAAATGACTAAGGTGGTGGTGACACATGGCTTTCCCCATGGTTCCAAGTTCAACATTCCCCTTTCCTTACCCTTTAGGAACCATGCCCCTTCTCAATTTAGTTGCCGTTAACGTAGGTGGTTGGGTTATTTAATTAAAATGCATATTTACATGATGCCACAATTGAACATATGCCATATGTCCTGATATACCATCGGCGACCATTCCAAAACAGAAACACAACATAACCAAATCTATGGTGGGGTCTTGGCCTTTAGCTCCGCACCAAGATAATTTACAATATATGCAAGCGGGGTTAAAACTGGGGTATTACATTCCCCTCCCCCTTCAATAGCACTGTCCTCAGTTCTTTACAAAATTTGAACAAAAATGCTACACTGGTACTGCCTCAGTGTTCCACAGGATTGAACAAAAAGGGATGTGCCAATCGCATGGCATCCTCTAGCTCCCACGTAGCCTCTTCAGGTCCGTAGTGCTCCCATTGCACCTTTACCTATTCTATGGCTCAATTTCGGAGCATTGTGACCTCCCTGTTGAGGATGCGCATTGGCTCGATTTGGAACTCTCCCTCATGTTCCACCTGAAACACATCCCAATTTATCACATGCTTAGGATCATGTACATATCTCTTAAGCAAAGAAACATGAAAAACACTATGAGATCTAGTACTAACAGGTAATGCAAGTCTATTTGCAACTGGCCCTATTCTTTCAAGCACTTCAAATGGCCCACAGTATCTAGGTGATATCTTGGCACAAATTCCAAGCTTCAAGGAAATTTTCTTTTCCTTCACTCTGAGGTAAACATGATCCCAAACATTGAACTATTTGTTCGTCCTATGCTTATCTGCATAGATTTTCTATCTATCCTATGCTGCTTTCAGATTCTGCCTGATCTTTACAACCTCTTGCTCCATTTCCTTGAGCAATTCTTGTCCAAGCACAACTCTGTTCACCGGGTTGTCCCAAGTCACTGGTGTCCTACACCTTCTTCCATACAAAGCTTCATACGGACTCATCCCCAAGGATGCTTGTTGTCCATTGTTGTAAGCAAACTCTACCAAGTGTAAATAATCTTCCCACTTGGTTGGTTTGTCCATCACATACATGCGAAGCATATCTTCAAGCACCTGATTAACTCTTTCTTTTTACCCATTTGTATGAGGATGGTATGCAGTGATGAAGTTTAACTTTGTACCCAAATCTACAAACAACCCCTTCCAAAAATTGGAAGTGAACTTGACATTTCTGTTAGAAATTATTTCCTTCGAAAATCCATGCAATTTGAAAATCTCCTTAATGAAGATCTTTGCAATGTCATCAGTATTGTGCATAGACTTCACTGGTATAAAATGTGTTGCTTTTGTAAACTTGTCTAGCACAACCATGATGGAATCATGTTGTCTCCAAGTCATCGACAATCTTGTAATAAAATCCATGGAAATAACTTCCCATTTCCATTCCGGAATTGGCAAAGGCTGCAACAAACCTGCTGGATGTTGATGCTCAACCTTTACCTATTGACATTTCATGCACCTTGAAATGTATTCAGCCATGTCTGTTTTCATACCTAGCCAAAAGTACTGCCTTCTAGCTGTAGTAATTGTCTTTTGATATCATGGGTGAGAATAATACGGAGCTTGATGGATTTCATCCATAACAATTCTCCTCAAATCTGCTACATTCGGAATATAAATTCTTCTTTTAAAAGTGAGAAGTCCATCTTCTTCCAATTTATATCCCTCATACCTCTTCTCAAGACTTTGCTGCTGCAAGTTGTCTTTTACCTGCTCATACAATTCATCTCCAGCAACATGATTAACAATCTGCTACCTCAATTCTGATTGGCAAATACTAAGAGATTCCACATGCATTTCCTATACCTTCCTGTTGAGTGCATCGGCTATCTTATTATCCTTTCCTTTTATGTGCTCGATTTCAAAATCAAACTCACATAAAAATTCCAGTCATCTCACTTGCCTAGCATTCAGAGTAGGCTGATCAAATAAATACGTCAATCCACAGTGATCTGTTCTGAGCTCAAATCTTCTACCCATCAAGTAATGTATCCACATCTTGAGAGCGTGCACTATGGCTGCAAGCTCTAGATCATGAGTGGCAGATTTCTTCTCATGCTCCTTCAACTTTCTTGATTCATAACATACCACGTGGTTGTCCTACATAAGGACTCCTCCAAGCCCTTGTCTACAGGCATCGGTACATACCACAAAATATTTCTTTGGATCTACAACCTTCAACACTGGTGCACGGGTGAGAAGATTCTTCAACCACTAGAAGCTTTCTTCACACTTTGAAGTCCATTCAAACTTTATCGCCTTCTTTTGTAAAGAAGTGATGGCATGTGCAACCTTAGAAAATCCTTCAATGAATCTCCTGTAGTATCCTGCAAGTCCCATAAAAGATCTTGCATCCATCACATTTCTTGGAGTAGGCCAATTCATAATGGCTTAGATCTTCTTAGGTTCTACTGATATACCCTCTTTTGAGATAATGTGACCCAAATACTGAATTCTATGCCTGTAGAAGTCACACTTGCTCAGATTTGCGTACATCTGATGTTCCCTGAGCACTTGTAATGTTAGTCTCAAATGCTCTTTATGTTCTTCCTCATTCTTAGAATAAATAAGAATGTCATCAAGGAAAACAAGAACAAACTTGTCCAAATACTTACTGAAGACACTGTTCATAAGGCACATAAATGTAGTTGGTGCATTCATGAGACCAAATGGTACCACTACAAACTCATAATGTCCATACCTTGTTCTGAAGGTTGTCCTATGAATGTCTTCATCCTTGATTCTTACCTTATGGTAACCAGACCTCAAGTCAATCTTGGAAAATACCTTTGATCCTCTCATTTGGTCAAAGAGGTCATCAATCTTAGGAAAATGATATTTATTATTCACAATGAATTTGTTCAACTGCCTATAATCAATACAAAACCTGAGTGTACCATATTTCTTCTTTACAAACATAACCGGTGCTCCCCAAGGAGACACACTCGATCAGATATACTTCTTTTCCAACAACTCTTGCAGTTTCATATTCAATTCTAGCATCTCCGGTGTACTCATCTTGTAGGGTGTCTTGGAAACTAGTGCTGCTCCTGGCACAAGTTCAATAGTGAAATCAATGTCACTCTTTTGAGGAAGCCCTGGAATCTCATTAGGAAACACATCCTTGAATTCCTGTAACACCTGATAGTCCTCCAACCTAGGAGTTTCATCTCCTGTTGGTTCCATAATATGAGCTGCATACAACTAGCAACCTTTCCTATAGAACTTCTTCAACTGCATTGCTGAAACTGGTCTTACTGAAATTACTTTCGGAATACCTTTCACAACTACCGGGTTTCCTTCTTCATCCATGCATTCAAAAGTCTTGTTATAATAGTCAAGCTTCACTCGGTGGGATTCTAACCAATCCATTCCAATGAGAACATCATAGGAACCAAGCGGTAGAACATTCAGATCTACACAAGTGTTCAATCAATTCATGACCAATGGGAATTTCTCTACCATGTCACTGACTTTTCTCTTAGTCCCAACGGCTAGCTGAACTAACCAAGATTTTCTATGCTTTACCTTCTTAAAATCACAACTCTCCACTACCCTAGGAGTGATATAACTGTGAGTAGAACCAAGGTCAATCAAAATAGAAACATATTGTCCAACAATATTACCTGCAACTTCAACCACAGTTGACTGATGATCTTCATGGCGGTCCTCCAGTGCTCCATAAATTCTAAGGACTGCTCTGGCTACCTGATCCTTTGTTTCTGCTCCCCGAATGTTATAAGGTGGTCTTGCACTTTCATTCTCAAGTGGAAAATATCTATGCAAGTGAGGTCCTTCACATTTACAACATTTGAGTGGACCTTTATTTGGATGTGGCTCTTTAGGCTTTCCACCTGTCACTCCAACTGGATTACTCGCAGCTTGGGACGACTACTTCTGTTGATTCCTGAATCTAGAAGGTTTGAAACCTTTCTTTCTTTGTTCAAACTTTTTATTCTTCTTGTCCTTCCATTCCTTATGGTAATCAGGTTTACCTTTGCTTTGCTCATAGCAATACTTAGCTTTTCTTATTGCTTCCTCGAGAGTTCTCGGCTCATAGAACTCAATTCTATCTTTGTAAGCTTGAGGCAATCCACTTAGAAACCATTGGATCTTCACTTTTTCATCTCTAATGTACTGGACATACCTCAAAAATTCCAAAAAAATATTTTCATATTCATCCATGTTCTGTTGTCCCAATCTTAGCTAATGGAACTCCTTGATCTTTCCATCATAATACCTGTCAGAAAGGTATTTCTTCCTGAAATACTTCTTGAACTTTTTCCACTTCAGTTTCTTTTCACTAATTTTTTTTACTTGCTTGAAGTGTTCCCACCAAATGGATTCCCTTCCATTCAGATTGAATATGAAAACTTGTGCCTTCATGTTTTCTGAATAATCCTGCACCTGAAAGTACTTCTTTATCCCAAGAATCCAAGCTTCAGCTTCTTGTCCCATATTTATCTCACCATCAAATGTAGGAGGTTTAGCTTTCCTGAATTCATCTCGAGAGAAATCCCTATGGTGCCTTCTTCTTTTCCTTTTATGAGAATATGAACTTGTATCTCCACTGGATTCTTCAAAGTCAGATGATCCACTGGAAGTCCTTCTTCTTCTCCTAGTGCTTCTCTTACTTCCTTCTGCCCTTGATGTACCCCATCTAGAATCTATCTTTTTCTGCAAATCTGTCAAACTCTACAATATGATAGAATTCAACTGATGCTGCTCTTCTTGGGCTTTAACCAAGCTTCTCATGGTGGCCGCAACCTCGGATGGTGTCCCCTGGAATCTCCTTCCATTATACTCTATATCATCATTTTCATTACGGACATTTTCTCCCATGGCATCTTCTGCTCATTCATAAGAATCCCGACCATCATACCCATCATGGGTTCTCATGAATAAACCACCTCTTGCTTTACCACACTATTCTTTCTGGAATACTACTCTTAAAAGTTATCTAAAGTTCTACAAATGTGTTAGTAGAAAACTGTTAGATACATAACATTGATATAAATCAAAACTACTTACTTTCCTTCTAGAAATTTTATAGATAACAATTATGCTAAAACACATAATCTTCCCTAATTCTTTTTATCCCTGTGACCGCTAATAATCTGCTGAAAGACAGTCAGAAACTACATGAAAAATCATTGAGAATTTCTTTTGAAAAACCTAAATTCCTTAGGTCCAATCGGACCTCCTCCCAACTAATTCTCCGACATTGTGGTGGTCAAAACAACTACGCCTTCGATCTTGATCGGCAAACAAATTGTCTGTTCATTGGCAGTCTGTTGTTTATTCCTTTCTAGCATTTCAGTGGGTAAAATGACTAAACTCCCACTCTGTATCAGCGAGCAAACCATCTATTGATCAGGTGCACAGTCTCTTTAGCAACTGCAATGGTGGAAAGTGTTCTTACTTCGGTTTCTATGTGCAACTAACTAGGCTTCAGATCAACGATGTCAACTATTGCTCATCAGGCGTTTACTCGTCTGATTCCTTCCACCGCGTAGGGCCCATAGTGGTCTATTATCCTGCGTCTGATTGATGATTCGCTGGTCTATTTTAGTCTACAGTATCGGGTCTTCAATCGTCTATCGTTTCGAACTTCATCGGCGATAGCATAGACTAACCACGTTGCATCGGTGGTCAGGTTTCCTACGCATCGGATGGTTAGTCCCTTAAGCTTCCATAATGGTGGACCACAATCGAACAACATCTTCCGTAGCCACGGTTCTATCGATGGTCGGAGCCTGCAGAAGCTACGGTATCAGTACTTAGATGCTCTCCTCGTCAGGTGGTTAGTCTTTTTGGTCTCCACAATGGCGGATGTTTGGTCAACAAACTTTACCCAACATAGCTTATCGGCAACGAAATCACCTAATCATCGATGATGTCTTCAACTAATCATCGCCGATGGCCGATGATTCTATGACTTAGAATTTTTTTTGAAATATTTCTCTTATGTATTCCTCTTCCTTCCGTCGATTCTGTTGACTCCATCTCCCCTATCCTTCACCTATCAAAGCAACTGTTGTCGTCGGTACTGTTCACTAAACACCATAGCATCAACAAAATGAAGGGATATTGCATCGGTGGATTAGTTCATTCAGTAGCCGCAACTGTGGCTTATCAACTTCCATCCTTTGACCGACGGCCCAATTTGCTAAACATCGGCAAACTGAATCATAACCCGATCGGCATCGGCAGTCGGAACTCTTCTTGTTGGAAGACTAGTGCTTTAGGCTTCTGCAACGGTGGGCACACAAACCACCATCTTCTTCCAATGACCGATGTTTTCGTCACTTAGAAAAAAAAATTGAACTTTCTTTTACTGCGTCGACGGTCGGAGGCTCTATCCGTCGGAAGGATAGCCCTCTAGCCATCCGCAACAGCAGGTATACAATCCATTGATCCCTTCCACTATTCATCAGCAATGAATATAACTAACATGCTTCGATGGCCGATGAATTCAACACTTAGAATATTTCGAAACTTCTGCGCCAGCGATCAGATCAACTATCCATCGGGTGGATAGTCCTTTAAGTAGCCGCAATGGGGGACACATCATCTGCTAACCTCTGTCGACGTTTCGGCAATAGCTTCATCATAGTGGCTCCAATCAACGATGGTTTTTAACACTTAGGAAAATTTTCCAAAATTTCCCGACGTCAGCGGTTGCAGGCTATATGCGTCAGAAGCAAAGTCATATAGCCATCCACAACGGCAGGTGCTTGATAAACTAATTTTCGTCAATGATTTCAACACTTAAACAAAATTTTGAGACTTTCTTCTTCTGTTGGCGGTTGGAACCACTAGCACTGCTGCATCGGCATTTTATTCCCCACAGCAGTCACAATGGCGGCAACTCATTCAACTAATTCTTGCCGAGGTTCATTGGTAGCTTCCCCATCTAACCATCGGTGATGAGAAAAACTATCTTTCGTCGATCGTTGATGGTCGGACTTAGAAAAAATTTCAAATTTTTTCTAGTTACCATCCGTTGGGTGGTATTCCCACTAAGTTCCCACTGCATCGGAAGATCTTGTCACTAATTCTTCCGATGGGCCAATAGTTCCAGTACTTAGAAACATTTCTGAGCTTTCCTACCACAATTTCTAATTACTACTGGGAAGAAGGTAACCTGCCTCTGCTATCTGATCTGTCATGGCCCATTCGGCCCCACACTGCAACCAAAGCTATGATACCACACTGTAATGTCCCCGAACCTCCAACCGGCGAAGAGGACGCTGCTATACATCAAATCAACTGGGCATCTATCCCCATGAACAAGAACATACATACATATAGTGCTGAAGCATGATATTTAAAACATAAAACATTTTATGAAGCATAATCATTCATATACACAACAGAAGCCAAACATATCAATCAGCATTCATGAATATATAGATCAGCATTTAACATGTATATCCTCATTCATCAGTGGTAAATATATAATTGCATACACAAGTTAGGAAAGATTACTTATCTTATAGAGAACTTGTTCCGCAACCAGCTATGTCGCTGCAATGTTCGACCCAACCATAAGCCCGTGTGCTCCTTAATCTCTCAGCAACACTGACACCCCCAAGTCGGGCATGATTCCCCAAGGAATAAGGAACTAACAGGCTTACATGTAGCCAAGGATAACAACACCACTAGGGTACACAGTTCATCCAAGCCAAGATAGTTGGGTTTATCAAGCGAACAACGGATTAGCCAAGCCAACAAAGTCAGGTTTATTAGGCCATCTAGGAGCTAGGAAAGGCTATATGGTAAGCTAGTGAGCCCATGGGATAGCTATAGACACCAACACCAGAACCAACCTGGATTGAAGAACACCCACACGCACCCAACACAAGGAGTCAGCCCTTTCTCTGCAACGCAGTCCCTCAGACCCTGATACTTGTACAAACTCCAAATTAAAACACAGCAGTAGAGTGTTATCAATACTGAGTTGATAACTCCTACAAACTTTCAAAGTATGCTTCGAGACTAATGAATGATCACCAATACTCTCATACTTCCATATCCTATTTGGTTGAAGAGAAAAAGAAATGCTTGAAACTAACTTAGAATGTGGCAACAAATTACATTAGCTTGGGAGGAGGGGTATTAAATATTGTTAGTTTTTTTTTCAAATTAAGAACTCTTGTTTGGAGAATTAACCATTAATTTTATATTTGACCTTGTTGTATACTTGAAGATTATGATGTATAATGTGTTGTTCAAGGTAATGGACTGTCTATTTTTAGTATATAAAGCAGAATTATATTGTCTAGAACATGATATTACAAAATGTCTATCAAGGTTTGGCTAGTAAATAGGAAGCAGACCCTGTAGGCATGGAAATCGTCTCGGTTTATGAGATTGCATTGAGGATTAAGGCCAGTTAGTAATTGTTGTATTTGAGGATTAAATTTCCTAGAAATATTTTGAGTTTATTAGAGTTCATTGAGGATTAAAGCCAGTTAGTAATTGTTGTTATATGTATGGAACCTGCATATAATTTTGAATCAGAATCTCATGGAGCGCGTTGTAGAATGCACCAATCTCCTTCAGAGCAATGTCTCATTGAAGAGTAAAAGATTGAAATTGTATTATTTAGATTTTAAGAGTTTGGTGATTGAGAATAACAAGGCCGAGGAGATCTTTATAGCGTGTAGTGTTTCCAAGCTTCTAGAATGACATCATATGCACGTAATACTTTCCATTGCAGTTGTTTTAGGAGTTATACCAGCTCATGAAGGAGCACTGTTGTGACTTTTCCCCTATCTAGTCTATAGTCGAGCCTACCCCCTAAATTCTAGCTTGGGGTGCTTATTGTGCAATGAGGAAAAGAACAGTTGTTAGAGCAGGAAATAAAGCTTAGGGATTTGGTTGATAAATATAAAGAGGTCAATGAGAGGCTAGAAAAGGAAAAGTAGGAATATTATATGTTAAAAAAATATAAAATATAATCCTCACTACAATGTATTCAAACAGTGATACGTACACGCTACAAGACTAAGGTACATTTATGGTACACAAGCATACCACAGATAGATTTGGCTAAACTCAAAGCCAAGAACTGTAATAAAATGCCAATCTTGGAATGTTCCATCTCTTAGCAATGCCTAGACTCTAGGGTTTATTTCAATCAAAATGTAGGCCAATTGTGAACTGTTTTTCCTCTTAGCAATCTCTCAGATTTTAGTATTTATTTATTTTTCAGTCATAATAGAGGTCAATCTTGGACAGCTCTGCATCTTACTATTTGTTGGATTTGCTATATAGTCTACGCTCTATACTATAGTATATTAGACTTTACTACTTAGTATATTCAGTTGTTCAATGAGTTGCAGGTAACAAAACTCAGCCAATGTTCTTTATAACTGAAGTCTCAAAAAAAACATCGAACATGTCATGTGATAAGCTATTACTATTAGGATTTAACAGACCTCATAGATAGCTAAAATTGTAAAGTCATGCTGCATCATTTTGGAAACCACATAGAAGAACTTACAACATTTCAGGAAATCACACAACAAAATTTAGTGGATAAGCATGCCTGGAAAATGTTGGTTTGAGAAAATGACAAATGCTAACAGCTGCTCACGAATTCTCACCCTACTGCTAACAATGCTAAGATGACTAAATGCTGGAAAGTCTCCTCACATTGTTTATCACAATGCACTATTGACAATGTTGAACTCCTCAATGCACCTCACTCATCCACGACTCTTTGATGTGCCTTGGACCTGACTTAATTGTGACTATTGAATGCACCATGGTCCTCATCATAGAAGAAACAAATGCTATTTTTTCACACAGTGACTAATGATGCAACATGATGGCCAAATGCCAAACTATCCCTAGTTCCAAATAAGGTGTATTTTTCTTAACGTGGTGGCTATTCTATAGGTAGCAATTACGGTTTTTAAAGTTGATTTATGGTTTTTTTGGGGGGGTCTCATGAGATTGGCACCAAAATAGTGAGAAAACATGCCAAGGATGTTTGGGTCCCATACTATAAAGGAGCATGGATCTATCTCATAAGAAGATGGCTCAAGCATGTAAAGAATCTTAGAGATGGATGTCAAATATCCTACTATAAACGATTTGGAAATAAATTCTTTTTACTACTGTTCTACACACAGTTATGCCCAGAATTTAAAATTCAGTGCTTGTTTACATGCTATATGAACAGTATAAAATCATCCCCAAATTTGAAATAATGCGGCGTTATTTGTGCTTTTACAGGTCTTTAGGATGTGTAAAAAAATGCTTCATATGATGTTGAGACTCAATCAGTGTTGCATCGAAATATGCCCAAATTTGGATATTGTTTGCTGCTTCAACCCAGATGTCTGCACAGATTTGAGAAGATGCCAATCTAATGTTTTTTGATACCTAGAACTTTCTTAGAGTGCATCATTATTAGAAATACTTAACAAAAGTGTGTTGAGACAGTGACACCTTCCATAATACAAGCTACAGTAAGGCCTCAAAATTCAAATCGACCCCTTTCATGGCTACTAATGACTCACTGCTACAAGAAATCACCTCCAGGATATGGGTATAATTCTTTCCAGAATTTGGTATAAGTCTCCTCACTATTTCTTATATCCACAGGACCACCAAGAATTGTGCCCAGGTATGCCATCAACCTAACAGCTTCTTCAACCTCATCCTTGTACATTTAAACAACCATATAAAAATCCCCAAAATTTTCTTCATTAAGACAATAGAGGAAAACACAAGGATAAAGTGACAAATTTGGTCCCAATCTACTCCATGATAGCACCATCATACTCATCCAAGGGTAAACATCTTTATGCCACAGCTGAAATCCGTTTTACTCTTCAAATTACTATTTTTTATTGTTGTAACCTAAATTCATTTAAGGTTATCATTTGGTCTCCAATTGATGTTGAATTTGCTACAGGGAACACTAAACGATATAGGTTTGCAACATCCTTACCTATTGGAAATCTGCCCAGATTATAATGCTAGTTGCTACAGGGGTTTTCTTTTGTGACTAATCCCACACCTCAGACTGTTGCGAGAGACCTCTTTTTATGACTGTTTATTGTGAAAACAAGATTATTTATTGTTGTTTTTCTATATTCCAAATCAAAACTTTGTCTAAGACTGAGGGTGACATAATCATTAAGGCATTGTGCTATATGTGTTTAAATGTGTGCCCAACAGCTTTACTATAGTTGCAATGTCTTGATGTTGTTCTCTTCTCATGTTCACCATTACTGTGAAGACCATATTTCTTTTACTACTAGCCCCTACATTTACACACCTTAGTAAAGGTGTTCAATCGATACCCATATTCAACACTTTTCAATTTCATTTATACATCATTATATAATTATGCTCTTTTAGGCCAAACACCATTGAAAAATGCAAAGAGATATAAAGGAAAAATGATTTTGCAGATAGTCAAGTGGACACAAGTATGAGTCTCTGACATAGACACACTGAACAAGGAAAAGGAAAAAACTTGTATATTTAGTGCACAGTAAGCAATTGGAAAAATAAAGAAAGATAGGGACCACAAGAGGTAGGATCTAGACAATCTAGAACAATCCAAGGTTTTGAGGTTTGGGTTGACAAAAGACTGCACAATATTGAGTATCAAACAATTTTTTGACTAGAATATTTCCTTTACTACATTGGCAACTAGACAACAACCAACATGAACCCAATGTGTGAGATTACAAGTATATAATGTAAAGGCCTCTTAATGTCTTAAGGAGATAGTTGAGATCTTCAATACTTTCAAAATCTACCACATTACAAATAATTAAACCAATGAGTTGATGCTATAGCCAAAGAGGTATTACTTATCCACTTTGGGGTACTTCTCGCTATAAATTTAAATGAGGGCATGCCAGAGGTTTCTAGATCTGACTTTTGTAGTTTTATTTCAAAATTTTCCAGTTGTGTTTTTTTATCTTATAGTTTTATTTTTTTAAAAGATCTTAAAGGAATACTATATGTGTTTTCCTAAAAGGGACATTATGTTTAGTGGATAGTTTAAAATTTGGTTTACAAAGCAAAGTAAGATTTATATTTTGTATTTTGTGCTACAACACCCATAGAAAGCATTTTTGTGCTTTATATAGTAATAAAATGTGATATTTTTCCCTAGAAAAGAAGGATTCATAATGTAGTGGTATATTTTGGGTATTACCAAATAGATACTTTATGTTGCATTTTATAGCCTTCAACCTTGTATTAACTTGTTTGCACTAAAATAATATAAATTCTTGTACAAATGTGATTGTTGATGATGAGAATGAATGGAGTAGTGCCTTCATGATGCTATTTGTTGATGATATCTATTTCATTGCAATGTAGTCTTCTATCTTTTCTTCAATGGATTTGTTGCAAGTGAATAGTTGTGTAGATGATGTGTTAGGAATCATGAGGTCTATATGCATAAATGTTCAAACTGTTAAGTATATATTATGAACAACAATGGTTGTTATTGTCCTCAGTAACTTTCTCCTGGTCATCCAAAGTCTTGGAAATGCACTTTGAGTTAATTCATGAGAGTTGCTCTTATCTTCCCTCCATAAATTGCAATCAGGATTTTATTGATAGCTTGTATTTGCCAGCTTTTATTACATCTTGTACCAGATGTGTTTCAGGGCCATACCAAATGCATTTATGTGTTCATGTATGTGGTATCTTCCCCTAGAGCATGTTTCCTATATCTACCATTTGACGCAACATGAATATATGAATAACTAAATAGTGTTATTTTTGCTACCACTTCACTAGGCATTATTATTTTTTCTTTTCACACTTAGGTGATTTTACAGATAATTACTACAGTTTCTTCTACTCACCACACAACTTGAAACAAGGACATTAAAATTTAATTCAAACTCTCTGATACATTTCCCTACAGTTACCTTGAAGGGAAATATTAACAACACTGTAGATTAGAATTTGTTATTTTCTAAAAGTCTCTTTTACCAGCGTTCTAATGAGACATATCAAAACTTAGGAAGACCCACATTCCTAATAAGAACTTGACATTCTTATATTAAATCTCAACTTGATGGTTTTTTCACTTCTTTTAGGTTTTTGCGTCATTTATTATGATGATTGTTGGTGGTTTCTTACTGAACCTCTTCCTCCCCACCTATTGGCCATTGTTCCATTCAACTTCTTTAGCTCAATATTCATTCAAATTGCTACCACCAACATTACTCCAAGTCCATCAAGGACCTTGCATCTAGTTAAGAAATGGTTTTTCTCCATCATTTGAATTGGATTATTGCTGTATTCATATTGGACTCACTAATAATTTCACAATTTCCTTTGAATTGAATTCCATTTGTTAGCACATGAATAATGCATGATAATTCCATTTTGTTGTGATAAAGTAGATCGTGTTCATTTCTTTGGGCTGCTCTTGGACTGTTCACTTAGGCTTCATTCCTATGGGGTTGATAAACCTTATTTTTTAATGTGCATACCCTCCCCTAATAGGCCATGACTACGGTATGGTCTATTCTAGATGGGATGTGAATGTGCTGTCTCTATTCTATAGATAGTGGTTGATTTTGAAGTTGTAGTAGGTACAGGTTTTGTATATGGTAGGTATAATAGAGTTATATGTACTTCTTGGCATATTTAAGAAATATTCCCTAAGTTTATCTTTAGTTTGTAGCACTATTTAGTTTGTAGGCATCTTCTTTTAGTAACCATTCATGAGTTCTTAACTTACCATCCCATTGCTGAACAAAACTACCTCATCAATGAATAACAAAATTTATGTAGCAACACAGACATCCTCAATTGGATTCTACAACTATTTCTTAAACATATCCCTTATTCTTTGTCCATATCAATTTTAGGTTATTAGGTATGCATCAATGCATTATGTTGTTCTCTAAGACTCTTTTGCGGACCACTTTAATAGATTGCGTAATTGTTTACGATATTGTGTTTTCTGAGGACGGTATATTTTTGTGCTTATTAGTGTGTTTGAAAAATTAAATTGGATTTTAAGCTTGAATGTCTTTGGATCTTATTGTCTTTTAGTAGAATTACAAATGATCAAATCTATGTGTTAATATTGCTCCTCTTCTCGATTCTTAAAGGGTGCTAGCTCAATGGAAGAGTGCCTGTTTTACAAGCAGGAGGTTGGTGGTTCGATTCCTCCATGCCCGAATGATATTGGAATGTATTTATAAAGGTAAAAAATGTAGTAGTGCAAGATGGATGCAATATTAGATGCAACACTAAATGCAAAACAAGATTTAAAAGTGGACGTCACACCAAACACAAAAGTGGATGCAAAAGTAAGATGCAAATATGGACACAAAAATGGATGTCACACAATGCAAAATTGGATGCAAAAAGAGACTCAACACTAGACACAATTAATGACTCAAAACTAGATGCAATACTAGGTCCAAAACTAAACGCAACAGTAGATGCAAAAGTGGACTCTTAACTAGACATAAAATTGGACATTAAATTGAGCATAAAATATGGTGTATCGATGGACATAAAACTAGGTGTAACACCAGGTGCAAAAATGGAAGGAACACTTGGTGCAAACAAAAACTTAAAATGAGACACAATATTGGATGCAAGATGGGACAAAACATTGGATGTAAAACTAGACGTAATATTGAATGCAAGATGGGATGCAACATTGGATACAAAACTAGATGCAATATTAGATACAAACATGGCTGCAAAACTAGGCAAAACACTAGGCGCAACACTGGGTGCAACATTGGGCTCAAACATAGATGCAAAAAAAGACATCAACTGGGATGCAACACTAGGTGCAAACCTAGATGCAAAATATGACGTAAGACGAGATGCAACATTAGGAATAAACATGGATAAAAAAAAGTGTAAACCAAGATACAAAATTAGATGCAAATGGGGATGCAACATTATAAGTAAAATTGGATGCAAAACTAGATGCAACATTGGGCCAAAAATTGGATGCAATCCTAGATGCAACATTAGATGCAAAATTGGACACATAATTTTATGCAAAACATGGTGCAAAATTGGATGCAAGACTCAATGAAAAAATAGGAGCAAAATAAGACTCAAAATTGGATGCAAGACTCAATGAAAAAATAGGAGCAAAATAAGACTCAAAATTGGATGCAAGACTCAATGAAAAAATAGGAGCAAAATAAGACTCAAAATTGGATGCAAAACTGATTGTGAAACTAGGTGCAAACAAGGATGTAACAAAGGACGCAAAAAAAGATGCAATAGAAGTTGCCAAATTGGGCAGAAATAAAGGCGTAACAAAAGATGCAAAAAATTGGGCACAAAAATGGACGCAAAAATGGATGTTAAAAAGGATGGAAAAAAAGATCCAATAGACGGCGTTTTACGAAAATGTACAATAGTGCCAGGTTTAGCGCCAGATTGTTCACCACAATTGGGAAAAAATTACACTAAATCCAGCGCTAAATTCGATGCTAAATCGAGTTTTTGTTGTCGTGTATTCTGGACAATCAATATGTTAAGCCATAAATGTTGGGAAGAGCTCCCCCTATAGTGTGGAACTTTACCCCCTATATGATGGTGTATTACAAATTATTGATGTAAAATTGGGTTTGTTAGTCAGTATATTAGTTGTTATTGCACACCTGTGTTTCCTATATATAGGAAGGAGATATTTTCATTTGAGCAAGAATTGTATCTCTTGTCTTGGGTACACAAGTACATTATGTGAGGTTCCTCCCTCAAATAAGATTTTTATTTATCTATGTTATTCATTATTAAGGTGTGTATTACTCTCTTTTGTTCTATTTCTGATATTTTTATGTTATTTCTAGGACTTGGTTGCATAACATTTAGTATCAAGATTCTTTATTTTAGATTGGATTCCACAAAATGATTCATCTTGGCATTTTCACTAGAAATATTTTTCTATAAGGATTCAGAGATCAAGGTTAAAACAAAATTCCAAACCATGCCAAACTATATGCAATCTGAAACTCATATCCCAATCCATTATAGTTTTAGAGATAATTACAAAGGAATAGAGGGTTTTTTACTAGTCCAAAACCTAGTCTAAAACATGTATTCTAGGGAGAAAGGTCATATCTAAGGAATCAAAGATCGAAAAGAAGAAAGACTAGGATATTTGTGGTATATGTTTCAGCTACAGAAACAAAACATTGGACACGTGGAATACAGTACAAGTTTTCTCTTCTGGATAGGACAAAAATAATAAGTTTTGGGAGATTTTCCATAAAATATTTTTGGAACATCCAAATTAGATCAGACATGTGGAATTGGAAATAGGACACATCACATTACCCCAAGCCTAATTTTCATACTGAGAGTAGTCGAAATCCAAATTTTATCTTAGTTAACATTCGTTTGTAAAACAATCTTCCAATAAGGGTTTGAAATAGGTGTTCTATGGAAAAAGATCATATATGATGCATTCGACATACAAAGTGAGTGATAGAAATTTCATGTGAAAGAAGAGGAATAAGGTTATCTATGCTAGAATTTCCATCTATGTAATACCTCGATTTTGACCCTGTTTGCATTAAAGGGTACATGATGTATATATTGTAATTAATTGTGGTGAGGAGCTAAAGGAAAAAGACCCACCATCGATTTGGTTGTTTTATGTTTCAGCAATTGGAATCGTTGCCGATCGTATATCGTACTATCTAACACATTATAGTTTTGGGCATCATGTAAATATGCAAAATTAATAAAAAACCTACAACTAGCTATGGCTGCACAATGATAATGAAAAGGGCATGATTTCCTAAGGTTAAGGGGGGGAATTGTCTAACCGCGGGAGCCATTGGGAAAGTGCCATGTGTCAACCACCTCCTTGTCTCTTTCAACCACCAAGTCCTTTGGGAAGGCGTTAGTTGATAGTAGTTACTGCTTGAGGAAACATAGGCATGGGGGGCATCAGTATGGTAGGCTACTGTCAGGGACAGAGCCATCGTTTCCCTCACACAGGCAGCCGGCCTAGTCTTCACCATGGATGGTGTTAGGATTATTAATCCTCCCTTATCCAAATTTGGTCATATGTCTAAATTGGGAGTCATGTCTAAATCGGGAGTACATCCAGTCTATTTATAGTCATTAGCACCATTGGGCCCACTTAACCTAATTGGGGCACATGTTTCAGTTACTAAAGTGTGGGGAACACTAATTGAGGCTCATTGCCATTGATTACACTTGATTGCATTAGTTTAGGAGCCTCCTAGACCAATCCCTACAATTTACGAAGCCACTAGGAGTGCCGAAGCCAACCAAGGTTAGTTCACTTCAGTTAATGACTAGTCAAGCTAAGTTAGGAGTCAGTTACATTCAGTTCTAGTCCTCTACATTCAGTTAGCGCTAGGTTTACTTGAATGCACACATGTGGGGTGCATTTCTCACCTACCACAATCAGTTAACCTTATTCAACACTAAATGTAACACTTGAGTTATGTTTTAGAGCTCTGATGAACTCCGGTTATGGTTTAGACAAGGTCAGTTAACTGCTGAGTCCTCCGATAGTGATTTAGACAAGGTCTTAGTTACCTACAGTCAAGTAGAGTCTATCAATTCGAATTTCCTCATGTGGATTCCAATTTCATGTGGCTATTAAAGACATTTTACTTCATTGTAATTATCATCAGATTACTTTTTTATTAATGAAAGAATTCATAGCTGCAAGCCTTTTTTGCACTGTTTCATTCTTAAACTGCTGAGTAAATTGTGAGATCTACTTTGTGAGTTGTGTATTTTTCTACAGATCTATGTGCTCAAATTTACATGGTATTAGAGCCTTGGTGGACAAGACTCCTCTCCTCCTCAGATCTCCAGCCGGATCATTTTTTTTGGCAAATTGCTCTTTCCAATACTGCACCAGAAGCGGAGAATTTACCACTTAATATCCCAAGTTAGGAAATTGTTGATCAAGCTTGCTTGATCAACTATGCTAGGTGTGAAGGAAATTCCAAAAGTGCAGACTGTCGACCTTAATTTGTATGTTTGATTGTGTGACAGGTTATCAACGTTTCTTGCAGCATTCGCTACAAGCAGCCCTTTCTTCTCATTGCATTCGCTATGGTAGCTCAGTTCTTCCTACTACATTCGAAATGGCTCATCCAATAGATCCTCTCACTCCCTTAAACTGTCACCAATGGAAGGAATACATGGTGGTAATGCTCCGCACCAAAAGGCTCTTCAGACTCATAGAAGAAACAAAGGAAGAGCCAGACTCAGATAAAGACAAAGCTAAGTACATGAACAGGCTTGATGAAGCCCATGGACACTTGATATTCTCAATCTCTAAAGATCTTTGGTTCCACATCCTAGAATTGAAGACTCCCAAGCTGGTTTGGGACAAGCTTGCCTCCCTATTTGATAAGCATGATGAGATGAGGATCCACCAACTAGAAAATGATCTGATTACTCTCAATCCATCCAATTTTGAATCTCTGAATGAATTCTTCACAAAGTTCAAGAACCTGATATATTTGTTGAAGCAATTCAAAGTGGAGAAGGATGAAGATCATCTCATCCTTGCTATTCTCACAAATCTCAATGTAGACTACTCAGTCTTTGTATCCACCTTCCAAACAGTAAGACTCACTACTACAAATTGGAAAATGCCCACTCTTAATGCTTTCATCCAATCTCTTATTTCTGAGAATGATAAATTGATCCAAATGGGGATCATTCGATCTCCCAAAGATCTACCTCTAGTTGCAAGAGGAGATAAGGTAGCGAATGACAAAGGGAAGCAAAGAGATGAGTCCCCTGTGAAGAAAGAGTAGTCAAAAGAACCTTCAGGTTCAAAGAGAAGCAAGAAGAATGGCAAAGGAAAGGTCCTTTGCTCTTACTGTGGAAGGGGATTCCATTTAGAAAGCTCCTGTATGAGAAGACAAATTGATGAAATGACTCTTCTTTTGAAAAAGCACAGCATTTCTGTACCTTCTAGCTTGAGGAAGGATGACTCTGAAGAAGAAGAAGAAGAATACGAAAGGAAAGGACATGCACTGAAGGCTTGCTACACATCAGCACCTGTCTTCCTCATTGATTCTAGAGCTTCCAACCATATGGCTGCATCCAGAGAATCATTCTCTTTTTTTCAGTCCTTTGATGGTCCTAGTATTCAAATCAGAAATAACAGTAAATTCAAAACAAAGGGGAAGGACTCTATCCAACTTGAACATGGAAGGTTCAAAGATGTTCTATTTGTTCCCTCCCTAGCTTCAAACCTGTTATCTGTCTATCAGATGACCCATAATGGATCTCCAAAGTGAGTGATCTTTGGTCCTGACTCAATGGAGATCATAGATATATCTACTGGGAGAATCATAGCAAAGGGTACTACAAATCATGCTTCAAAAGAATATGAGTTCTCACATTTCATGCCTCCTTCAAAACCAGTGCACTCTCAACAGCCACCTGCAAGGGAAGGTAAAATCATTGCATATACTTCTTTTACAGCTTCTACTAGTATTGCAGATCCATCTATATCAGTTTATGACCTTGAGATTCAGGGTGACTCAGATCTAGATTCAGTCCCTACTTCCTAATTGGAAGCTAGGAAGATGATTGGAAACTCACCTGACACTCAGAAAGGAAAGACTCTTGTGCTATGTCATGTTATCTTACCTCCTTTGGGGATATGCAATAGACTCCTTGTAATATGCTATATGGCAAGGGCTCAATCTTACTACATTCATAAGAATGGATATGATCATACACCTCTTCATTCAGCAAGAGACAAAGGTTACATTCCTCCTTCCTCCCATCATCATTTTTGGAGAAGAAGGAGAAGTCTACATGCGAGGCCCCAGAATACCTGTGCGTAGCACACCATGCATGCTGCTTCACTACCTCACAGTGATGAAGATTGCAGCAATATATTTTCAAGTTTTTCAAACTTGAGACCTGTTTCTACCTACTTAGCTAGAGGGAGGGATTTTTTCCCATGTGTTTTTTTCCCCAACTCCTTGTATTAAGAAGTTACTTATTTTACTTGATGTAATGGGTGACCTATGTTCTTAGTTACCAAGGCCCACAGTTTGTCCAAGTTAGCATTCAGAGGGGGTGTTAGGATTATTAATCCTCCCTTGTCCAAATTTGGTAATATGTCTAAATTGGGAGACATGTTTAAATCGGGAGACCATCCAGTCTATTTATAGTCATTAACACCATTGGGTCCACTTGACCTAATTGGGGCACATGTTTCAGTTACTAAAGTGTGGGGAACACTAATTGAGGCTCATTGCCACTAATTGCATTTGATTGCATCAGTTTAGGAGCCTCCTAGACCAATCCCTACAATTTAGGAAGCCACTGGGAGTGTCAAAACCAACCAAGGTCAGTTCACTTCAGTTAATGACTAGTCAAGCTAAGTTAGGAGTCAGTTACATTCATTTCTAGTCCTCTACATTCAATTAGCACTAGGTTTACTTGAATACACACATGTGGGGCGCATTTATCACTACCACAGTCAATTAACCTTAGTTAACACTGAATGTAACACTTGAGTTGTGTTTTAGAGCTCCGATGAACTTCGGTTATGGGTTAGACAAGGTTAGTTAACTACTGAGTCCTCCGAGAGTGATTTAGACAAGGTCTTAGTTACCTACAGTCAAGTAGAGTCTATCAATTCGAGTTTCCTCATGTGGATTCAAATTTCAAGTGGCTATTAAAGCCATTTTACTTCATTGTAATTATCATCAGATTACTTTTTGATTAATGAAAGCATTCACAGCTGCAAGCCTTTTTTGCACCATTTCATTCTTCAATTATTGAGTAAATTGTGAGATCTACTTTGTGAGTTGTGTATTTGTCTACAGATCTATGTGCTCAAATTTACAGATGCTGGTCTGGGGAATTCCATCCTCAAGTGGGAGTGGTTTTATCTTTCCTCACGCATAGGTTGGGATTGCTTCCTCATGCAGCAAAGAGTTAGGATGACGTTTTTGGGGAATTCACCTCTCATGATTGGCCCTACTTATTGTCCTCACACATGCATACCATGACTGGTTCAGCCTTCCATTTTCCGAACTGCTGTGTGTGCAATATCCTTCAATTTGTGGGTCTGCATATACATTTCCATCTCCATGATGAGAGTCGGTTGTCTTTCCCGTTGCTTCTGTGGTGATATCATGGATTCTAGTTCCCCATCGAGTTCGGCTTGTTGGTGAGTTGTTTTGGCCATGATAGGGCCAAGAACAATTTTGAAGCCTCTTTTGCTCAGTCTGAGCTGTGTATTACCCAATCCGAGTTGTTCTGTTGTTTTTTCCTTTAAATCCCAGAGTTGGGAATTGTTGTGTTGGACTCTGAGTGGAACCTGAGGAAGCTCTATAAGCCTAGTATGTGTGCAAGAGCCTCACAGGCAAAGCTAGAGGGCTGGTTTTCCTCTCTACACCTCCTGGGTAGCACTAGAAAGGAAGTCACGGCTCGAGGGACTGTGTAGCAGAGAAGGGAATGATTCCTTGTGTTGGGAGGGTGTGGATGTTTTAGGAGCCAGGCTAGTTCTTGTGCAGGTGTCCATAGCTCTTCAGTGAGCCCACTAGCTAGCAGCCAGCATCTCCCTGGTTTCCTGATTTACCTGCTAAGCCCAAGTGTGTTGGCTTGGCCAAGTTTCTTACCTTATCTATGTGTGAGCCTGCTTAGTCCCTTATTCCTTGGGAAATGATGCCCACCTTGGGGGTGGCAGCATTGCTGAGAGATTAAGGAGCACGCCAGCCTATGGTTGGGTGGAACGTTGCAGCGACATAGCTGGTTGCGGGATGAGTTCTTTATAAGATAATAATTCTCATTTATTTCATCTCTGCAATTATATTTGATGTCTAATGAATTATGATGAACATGTTCAATTCCTGAATGTATGTTTTGCTTCCGCTGTATGTTGAATAATTATGCATCTTAGCATGCTTTATGTTTCAAGCATTTTGGTTTTATGTATGTTCATGTTCATGGGGCGTTTTTCCCAGACAGTCAATGGTTTGGTAGTGTCCTCTTCGCTAGTCGGAGGGTCAGAGATGTTACAATCTATAGACACAAAATATTGGACACCTTCCATACTGTACAAGTTCAATCTTTTGGAGAGGCCGGAAATAAGAAGCTTCGGGATATTTTTAATAACCTTTTTTTTTGGCACATACAATTTACGTCAAACTTGCAACATTGGAAAGTGGAAACCAAGGTACAAAGGAAGAAGTTTCAGGCCCAGAGGAGTCAAAATTCAAATTTTACCTCAGTTACAAATCGACTGTAAAATAGTCTTCTAATATGGGTTTGAAAAATGTACCTCATTTTGAATTTGAATATATTTGAGTAGAAGGATCTATTGGTGGTAAAACCTAGGGTGCGATATATATTTATTATTAAAAATACCACTAAAAGGGAGTCTAAAGAATCACATTGCACTCAAACCCTCAGAGGATTCATCCCCGACATATGATGAAATGGAAGACATATATTTTAGAGTGTCAAAGTTGGAAGGTATGATTAAAGGAAATGTCAAAAATGGATGACTTAGTTAAATGGAAAATAAGACGAATATTATGAGGATATGAGAGGGATTCCTACTCAAGAGGATCTCAAAGGGATCGCAAGTAAAGAGGATCTCAAAGGGATGGCTAGTAATGAGGATCTCAAAGGGAGGGATAGAAAATAAAATCTTCAAGGCTTTAAGGAATTTCCAAAGGATATAAAACATAGCTTAATTACTTATGTATCTACTCAAGATGAGTATAAGGAGGAAAAATATGACTTACTCTAGTCACGTCTAGAGAAAATTGATAAACAATTAGAGAGTAGGAAGTTGGAGTCCTCAAACGTTGATGATTTAGTACAACATCATGGGTTCAATTCGGGTCCAAGGAACTACTATATCCCCAAGATTGACATGAGAAATTTTGATGAAAAGGATCCAATCACATGGATTTTTTAGATGGAGAAATTCTTTGATCTACACCAGGTTCCCACTTTGCGAAAGGTAACTAGTGCATCCTTATATTTAGAACCTGATCAATTTGTATGGTACCAATGGTTGTGTGACTGTAAAAAGGAGTCTATTATCTGTTGGTCTATATTCACAGAATAATTGATTGCAAATTATGGGGATATAAATAGAAACACATTATTTCTTGAGTTGATAAATCTCAAGTAAGAAGGTCCAGTTACAAAGCACATGAAGCTATTTCGGCAGCTATGGTCTTAGAGTGAAGAATTTTTCAGAAGATAATTTGTTACATCTCTTTTATAGAACCTTGAAGGATAACATTCAACATGAGGTGTGTCTCTTTGAACCGTCATCCCTAGAAAATTATTTCATGATGTAAAGGAAGGTTGAAAGTAAAAATACGGCAATGACTACTAGAAATACCACTTCCAACACATACAGAGAGAATGATGTTCCTTCTAACCAACCTCATACGTTGACACCTCAACAACTATAGGAAAGAAGAGTGAAAGGTTTATGCTTTAATTGTGATAGAAAGTATATTAAGGGACATAAGTGTGGAGAAAATAAAATCTTCTACATAGAATGTGATGAGGAAGAACAAAAAGAACAGGAACCACCTTAAGGGGATGAACTAGAAGTGATTACTCCCACTATATATTGTCATGATTTGATTAGATTCCTCAAACTCTCAAGATCAAAGGATATATCAAAAATAAAAGGTAATATTGTTGATTGATTTGGGTAGTACTCATAATTTCAATCATTATAAAGTAGCCAAAAATATCAATTTCTTTGTATATCCAGGACCAAAATCTCAAGTAATTATTGTAGATGGAAGAACAATCAATTGTTAAAGAAAATTCCATATTATCAATATTACTATGGGGGGATATGTATTGAATAGTCCCATGATTTCTATCCCAATGGGGGATGTTAATGTTGTATTAGGAGTTCAATGGTTACAATCATTGGGAACAGTGGCATTTAATTTTCATAAGCTTTTCCTGAAATTCTCCTTGGAAGGAAAAGAAATTTTGTTAAATGGTATCACCGGGAAACCAAACAAGGTAATCATCTCTAATGGTACGACAATATTGTTAAATAAAAGAAAACAAGGTGTAAATACACAATTATAATCACTAGATGTTCAAACATGTAAGGATCTTATTTCACTAGATATTTAAAAGGGTTGTTAAAAATCCTTCTAAGGTATTTGAATATATTCCAATAAGTCATCCACCTATATGAGATTTGGACCATGCTATTAACTTAAATATGAGAAGAGTTCCTTCTATCATAAGACCTTATGAATACGCCTTTTGTCATCAGATCCGCTCCAACAAAATTTGAGTTTATGGCAGCATCTAGATATCAAAGTGACCACTCAGATTTCAATTTGAATACCAAGATCAGATAGAAAAGCACTCATGATGGCACTCATGTGGAAGAAAAGTTTACAATTTGTGTGTTTGAGCAGATTGCCAAGAATTTCATCCTACGAGGAAGTGCCTGTAAGGTAATAACACCATCTATAGAATAAAAATAATTTGATTAAATCCTAAAGGAACATATCAGAGTAGAGACTAGAACTGCATAACAGAGTGTTTTTGTGTTGTGCTTTCAAACCTTTGGTTCACCCTGAAGAATATTGGTTCAGATGCTTCTCCACTTTCTATACATGTTTTAGGTGACAATTTGGATGCGAACAATGAGGATAATATATTCTCCAAGCAAGACCCAGTTGTGGAGAATTCTTTTGTTCCAGATCAACCGACCTTTTTTGCAGATCAACTAGATGTTCCTTCGGGAAACTCAATATCTCCATATGATAATGATGAGCTAGGTAGATTATTGTTTGCGGGCCTTGTTGCTCTAGAGAACAGTTTGCAACTGCATCACTTAAATTATAAATCGAGATTGGGTAGCTTTACAATCTCTGAAATCTACAAAGCCAAGGTAAGGACTTTATTCGGAAGGGAAAAATGGTTGTAAGTGGTCATGTTCCAGACCTGGAAGTGATTAGTAGGGTTTCCGAGGTTGCAGATTTAGCATGGAATGCTTTTGAAGTGTCACCATGAACACAAGGAATCTGTTACAATCCATGAGGGGTGCGTAAAACTGGAGGAAGAATTGGCCCTTCAGGGGTCAAAAAAAAAGAGGCTAAAGGCCTGCCTAGACGAATTTTGTAAAAATGTCCAGCAATTCAAGCAATTGCATAACTCTCAAAGCAACTAAACATGCCGAGTTGGAGAGTTGCCCTTCAGATATATATGAGCGGCTAAGGAATACTGTATACTCTCCAAATTTTTTAGCAAAATTACAGACTTTTCATAATGATGAAAGTGCTACATCTAAAGATACAAAAAAGATGGGGATTGAAGGGGATATACTTGAAAATACTAACCCTGATGATCCCAACACGTGGGTTCGGGTTTCGAATGATATGGCTACAAGAAAATTTGAAGAAAGGTGCGGACTAGATAATGAAGGATGTATCACCATTACTGAAGAGGATTTAGTGGATGGCATTTCCACATTCGTAGTAAACTATATCGTATCGAACTCACAGGAAAATAAAATGACTCCAGAACAGCTGTGAAAAGTGCTTTCTGATGTCTTGGAAAGCATGTATAGAAGAAATACAATTAAGAAATTATGGGACGCTAGCAAGTTTATGTACACTGCAACAACATGGGGAATTACTCTCATTGGATTTTACAGACATCCATTTTTACTCAAGGCTGCAATGAAAGCAGTGTTGTTATCTGGTCAGATTCTTCTCAAGGCACTATAAGGTTGTGCATGGAAGTTCATAACAACCTGCAACTAATGTAAATACATTTGCTTCATATGCAGAATCAAGATGACATTTTTCCCAATGGAAGTTCATTGTGCACAATGATGCAGAAGGAGGGAACAAGAATTTTGTCTGAACCAGAAAACATTAGCATTCTCTTTTATGGATAGCATGTAGGGGAAATTTTTCTTAGGGGGATGTCTATAACTTTCCTGGACAAAGATATATGGAAAACAAAGAGGAGCTAATAGATTCTTTCCTACAAGATATTCTAGCATCATCCTCTTCTTTCGAAGGCAATTTCTAGAAATCAATGATCTTGCAAGTGGCATTTCATTTAGGTGTTTTAGTCATAGTAGAACTATAACCCTATTAAATAGAGACATGAGTCATTTTCTTGTTTGATTAGCCAAACTTGGAAAAAATGCATTAGACTAGATCCAAAAAATGCTAAATAGGTTAGCTTTGCTATCTTATATATATATATATATATATATATATATATATATATATATTTCATTGTAAAAATAAGGAGGTAGAAGAGAGGAAGAGAGGAGTTCCAGCCAAGGGCTGAGATGGTATTGGTAGGGCATGTATGCACTTTGTTTCTCTTTATGTAGGATGGATGCTTTGAAATGATTATATTCATGAGCATGTTTTGCTTTTATACATGAATTGTATCTAGTTATGATTTTATCTTTTGTTTGGTCTTAATAATCCATAACAAGATTCTTATAATGATATGAAATTACCTTTAAATGTCCTGTTGCAGAACAAGATTCATTCTTTATAAATTCATTCTCGTAGTCTTTCCTATTATTGTATTTTACAATGATACATTTCCTACTGTTTGATCTTTAAACCTAGCCTGATCTCTGTACTGTTATACCTCTAGCACTCTATCAACTTAGTTACCCATTAAACCAAAATTTCATATTTCTCTAAGCTTGACCCTAGAAGTCTGGATTCAACTTTAGTGATAACATCTTCTGGTGCCGTTGCCGAGTATGAAGGAGCAAATATATCTTCCCCAGGAAGAATGACAATGAATATATCTAGCGTTTGATGGTGAACGAGGGATGGTGACATAGTGGCTGCAAATTATTCACCTAGTGACTCCAACTACTGCAGATCCATATTTCAAAACTTCGTTGATGATTTCATTGGACTAGTGAGGCCTTATGATCCAACTTCTATTGTTTCAAGGTATGCATGTCTAGATTTTGTAGAACTTCCCGATTTTCTGAATCTTCTTCCTTCGGATGAATAATTGTTGAGAAATGGTCCTAATTTCAATGGAGAAGATTTGAGTTTATTTGTGAAACAGATATCTAATTTATGTGAATTTACAGAGTTACTCAGATTTAAACATGAAGATGTCTTCATTAGATTATTCCATGAGTCATTACAAGGGAAGTGTAAAAGTTGGGTTGAATATTTGTCTATTGGGTCAATTAGATCATTAACAGACTTTTGGATTATATTTCTAAAGACATGGATGGAGAAGACAGAGTTTAGGCAGATTCTCTTTCCATTAAAAATTTTAGGGAATGGAGTGATATGAGCACTGATGAGGAAATAGATGAAAATGTTTCTTTAATTTTGTCTTCTTATTTAAAGTCAAGTTCATGTAACTCAGAATCTAAAGTCATCTTTTTAAAAGAATTTGTTGCATATATTGAGAAAGAGATTGAAGCTTTAGAGGTCAAGATACAGAGTTTGTCGTTTCAAATCCCTTTTCAGTTGTCCTTTGATATCAAGACTAAGAATAAAGACAAGTTTGATGATCCAAAACTGAGAAAGTGGTATGACCCGGTAGCCGACTAAAATTGGTGCTTCTGACGTATAGAGGACACGTATTCATTTTATGATAAGTCTGAAAATCAAAATTACAGATAGATGTTGATTGTTGTTCCTGTCTTCATTTTTCTAATACATAGATCAAGATTTTCATCAAGTATTCATATACGTGTATGGATTCACTGGAAGCATGATTTTACTTGACCAAAGTTGTAGTTTTGGTTAGTGTAGATAGTTATGATAAATAAGCTTGATGCTTCAAGAATTTCCTTAAGTTTGCAGTGTGAGCAATTTTGAATTTATAGTGTGCTTTAAGTTTGCAGTATGAGAAGAGCAGGCTTTCAAGGTTTGGAACGGGTTAGGAATAAGATATAAAGACTCCAGCCCAATGGAGAAAAAACACTGGTTGCAGTGATGGATTGGAAAGGCATAGGTGTTACGGAGAGAAATTCCTATGGCTTAGGGTACCACAACAGACATCTTGACTCCAGAAATCAATCCTTTCCAATATGCAAGAGAAATCAAATATGTAACACTAAAGGATCAGACCTCATACCTTATTCCGAATGGTTGAAGTAGATCCCCGTTGAGCTTTCCAACTTCAGCTTGAATTGATGAATCACTTCCTCAACAACAAGTAAACAAGACAAGCATACTATATATATTGGTGTTAGATCTACTCTAGCATATATAATCAACAATGTATAAGCATTTGAAATCATCCATGGATAAAATATTCATTCAAACATACATTATTGGACAGGACAAGATATTTCTATTAATTTAAAATCAGAGATTACAATGAATACAACCTTTGTCGGCACGTTTGCAAATCGGAGAAACTGAATCCCCCACTTGGGCCTCCACCACCTCAATCCTCCATCTCTCGATAGCAAGCTCACAAGCAAAAGGAAACCTTGGGAAGAACACCAAAGTGCTCCAAAGGAGGCTCCAAGCAAGGATGAAGTCATGCGGTTTCAAATTTAATCATAGAGGAAGAATTATCATCATTCACACCAAGGGTAGAAAGTAAAGCCTTCCTTTACGAAGGAAAACTCTGAAGTACTTCTAGTGCAAACATCGCACAAGGTGTGTGGCCCAAATCCTCGACAACAAAATAGTTTTGAGTGGCTCGGGCATTAGGATTGTGCCCCGAACGCTTAAGGACTCCCTTAGGAATGCGAGGTGCAACTTCAGGTTTATCCACAGGTCTTTCAATACGCAAAGGAGTCCCTGGTGGATCAGGTTCCTTTCCTGGGTTGGGTTGTGATGAACCATAGTCCTTCGCATGGGTCACAACCTTCGTAGCATGCACCATGTTAATGCAACCATGACCACTACCCTCCAGTGGATCTTGATCACCACCAAAATGACCATGGGTCCTCGAGTTCATGTTCTGATTGTGAGGTAAAGGGTTAGTCAGCACAGCTAGGCCCTGCGCTAAGAATCTCAAGGCTTCATCGATATGAGGGCATAAGTAAGTGAGGTGATTGTCCTTACACAACTTGCAAGGAAATTTAACGTTATGTTTAGGTTGCTTGTTCCCCCTAGAATTACGGGAATTCTTGTCATTAGTATTAGCATTTTCATTCCTATTCCCACCCTTATGATTGTTCTTACCCTTCTTTCTATTCCTTCCGAGTTGCTGGTTACCATTCTGGTCCGACGATTGTACTGAAAGCACACTCGCCATTTGGGTGGGCTGAGACGAAGTTGTGGCTTGTCCAGAGGTAGATTGGTTTATTGACAATTGTTTGACATGTTGTACAACCGAATCCACAGGTTTAGCACTCGTACAACCAACAATGCCATCGGCATGTGGTCCAGGTTTAACTTTGGGGTCGAAACTAGAATGAAGAGCATTAGGAATGATCTCATATAAAAAACCGGATTGAGCATAAATCAAATCCAATTCCTATGCCCTAAAAATGGCTTGTTCCTCATTCTGCACTCCGGATGTAGAAAAATCCTTCGCTATATAAGGCAATAACGACTTAAAGAACCATTTGAGGAGGAATTCCGGTGGTATAAAGGATTTAATCAACCTCTTTCATCTATGCCACTCTTGGATATGGTCTGAGATATGCGTGGCTTTATCCTGTCAAAATGTTGATAAGAGTTCCATACCAACATCGTAACACATTGGTAGCTGGAAGTGGTTAAGAAGAGTCATCGCTAGGTCATCTAACAAAGCGAATGCCCCCCTAGGTAACTCTATATACCATTTCACGGTAGGCCTTGTAAGGGTGCATTGAAATAGCCTTAAACGGATCGAATCTTGGTGTAAGGAATTTTAAGAGCACCATAGGTGAAAGGTAGTAACATGTTCACTCAGATCCTCTCCCGGTTTTCCCTCGAATTTGGGTATGTCCGAGGGAAGCTTAGTAGGGACACCTGACCAAGCCAGGTCATGAGATACAGGATCATTCATCAATCCCGACAGGTTAGGAAGTTTTAGCGTTGCAAGGAAAGGGATCTTAGGATAAGCAGGTTGGTGCACCACTCCTTGATAGTTTTGATTCACATAGGTCTGATTACCATAACCACCATGGCCTTGACCATAGTTCCCTCCTCTCATTTGACCCATGTAGGGTGGCATGGAAGCACCATAATGTGGTGTACCTTGACTATTCGGGCTACAAAGCTATAATTTGGAGAGTAAGAAGGTTGTTGATACCCATACCCATAAGGTGAAGAACCCTGTCTATACTGCATCCCATAATAAGGTCCATAAGTCATCGCATGAGATGTCCCATGAGACACTCCGTAAGTAGGAATATACACTCCAAAAGTAGGAATATACATTCCGGAAGTAGGAATATACACTCCGGAAGTAGTATCATGACCTCTAGAAGTATGAACACGACTTCCTGAAACAACCGGTGGTACTTGAACCTGAGACACAACTAGTCGAGAAGCAACAGTACGGACATGACTCGTAGCAACATTCTAGCCTGAAGGACCACGTGAATGAGATGGAGGGTGAACATTTGAAGAACTAGGGACAGAGGACGAAGGCACTTATGAAATTATGTACATGTTGTTCCCTATAGTCACTCGTCTTGGATCTGGTATCCTAATAGGATCACTAACCCTAGGCCTAGGAGGAATATGTGATGTAGCTTCCACCACTAGGATGGAAGGTGCAATGTGACCTGTGCTCCCAAAAATCTCCACATGGTAAGGAATGAGAGTGCCCCCAGGCGTAGTGTTAGGCTCAAACTCAGACTCGACATGAAATGCCAAATCATGTGTGGGAAAACCAGACATACCATAACTACCATAACTAGTGCTCGCGGGTTCAAAATGAGTCTCATCATCTTCTGGCATTCCATATCGGCGATGCGTCAATGGGGGATCAATGCTAGAGTAAGTAGGTCTGTCATGAAAAGTACCTATCTCAGAAATTACAGGACCTAACTCAGTCATATCAGGTGAAGGATCATAAGTAGGAGTAAACTCCCCATCTTCCACTTGAATGGGAGAGGGTGGTTCAGGAATACCTTCAACATGGTCTCCCATTGTGTGTGAATCAATGTGCGAAGTAGTCCGCCTGGAATGTCTATCTCTCTCTCCCAAAGGAGGAGGAGATGTAGAAGGTGAAAGTCCTGCTAAACGACGAGAACAGAGAGGAGCCGCACCTGAATACACAATGACTCAAAAAATATAAAAGACTCTCTAATTACACAAACCCTAGGTAAGCTAACATGCGCAGAGCATACACCAATAAAATCTAAAGCCAAACACAAGCAATCAAGGGTAGGATAAGTGAGCTCCCGAATGAAGCAGGTATGTATCACCTAGGAGAGGCTTGAGACTCCCATACACAACAAGTAGAGGTATGTAACCAATTATTGTGGCCCTCAGCTTCAATGCGTAAAGTGACTGTGTTGTCAGACCGCAACCTGGTTGGGACACCCACAGAATAACCCCTGCAGAGTACCCCCTCGATATCCTAGGTAAGGCCACTAAGATCACCTCAATATAATCAATGATCAAGCGGACAGTCGCAGGCAGGATTGACCGTATGGGCAGGGTAGCAAAGCCCGAAACTCTCGAAAGATCCCCCTGATACGAATACAATCCTAGAAATATCTTCAATGCTACTCAGTTATGACTAGGGGTCATCCCAATCAATAACCTCTCACATTGACTCGTGCTTAACTCCCTTTTGAGAGGAGGATCCTGAGAAACACTGGTTATACCAAGGAATTTCACACACTCACCTGGACAGACACATACATGTTGTTTTTTAGTGGTCTTGGAGAATTTACTCACAATGAACTATTCCAAGACCCTAAAACCTAATCTTGTTGGTGAACCCTATCAAATAAAATAGTGTAGTTCATTTTAATTAAGCATTGATTTTAATTGGCTTTATTACTCAAAAGAGGTATATGGCCATGCAACTAATGGCGTTATGACACAACATGAAGCAAAATGCACACCTAAAAATCAATGCAAATGCATTGTGTCCAAGAAAAACATGGTATGCTACTACGCAAAATGCACAATTTCTCTTCAAATGATAAATGCAAGATTTCCTATATGAAATCCTGACTAATACTTCAAAGCAAATCTAGTGCAAGTACTATGGAAAACGCAAGATGCAATGCATAATGATAAGCAAATATTTTTGGATTTTTTGAAATAAAAATGAGATACTAAAGAAAAAGAATGATTCTACAACCCCCAGACTCTGCAAGCACAATCAAGCAGCACTCAAGCAAAGTACTAAGGTAAAATAAACCTAATGCACTAATCCCAAAACAAAAAATCGAAAATGCAATGACAAGCACATTCTTCAAAAAAGAAATTTTACCCTAAAAAAAAATGTCTCTAGTCAGAAACAGAGGTGTATACAGACTCTAGCAGTATCAAAGGAGACTCAACAATCATCAACATTCACCTAGCAACAATCAATCTTCCTATAGAAGGAAAAACTAAGGGCATACGTGACTATTCGTAGTAAACATGCATGTGTACGCAGAAATAGCAGTGAAACTCACGTATATACGCGACTGTGAGTTAAAAACTCGCGTACAGGAAGAAAGATGCATAAAAATAAAGGCAAACAGACAAGCTGAGACAAACTTCACACCAATTAGACACTGCCAGGAAAACATGCCCCCAAACCCGACACAGAAACAGAGAAATAAGAGCAATTCAAAGTCATTGAATGCCGATAGAAAACCCCCAAAGGACAACTACTAGGAACTCCCCAGCGGAATCGCCAATTCTGTTATGGAGAGAAATTCCTATGGCTTGGGGTACCACAACAGACAGCTTGACTCTAGAAATCAATCCTTTCCAATATGCAAGAGAAATCAAATATCTAACACTAAAGGATCAGACCTCATACCTTATTTCGAACGGTTGAAGTAGATCCCCATTGAGCTTTCCAACTTCAGCTTGAATTGATGAATGACTTCCTCAACAACAAGTAAACAAGACAAGCATACTATATATATTGGTGTTAGATCTACTCTAGAATATATAATCAGCAATGTATAAGCATTTGAAATCATCCATGGATAAAATATTCATTCAAACATATATTATTGGACAGGAAAAGATATTTCTATTAATATAAAATCAGATATTACAATGAATACAACCTCTGTTGGCACATCTGTGAATTGGAGAAACCGAATCCCCCAGTTGGGCCTCCACCACCTCAATCCTCCATCTCTCGATAATAAGCTCACAAGCAAAAGGCAAGCTTGGGAAGAACACCAAAGTGCTCCAAGGGACAAAGGGATGCAGACTCAAGCACAAGTTCCGACAACAACGGACTATAGTTTCTTTTCTCTCCATTCTCTTATGCCTTTAATGTATCCAAAGGATTCCTTATATAGCTTTTCAATGGGGTAATGAAAGGTCAAATCCGAGCGATCTCAAGGCATATGGAAGGCCAGGAGACAAGTGAGTCGGATCCATGTTAAGGAAAACTCCAAAAGGATTTGGATTTTGTACGCATCCCGATGTACGTGATTTTAGAGGTTGAACCCATGTATATACGTGATAAGGGGTTTAAAAGTCGCATATAGCAATTTTCACATGTTTTTAGGGATGGTCTAGGAAACAACAAATGAAAAAAAATGGTCCAAGGGGTCTAAGGAGTCTGCAGAGGGATAGGGGAAGGCCATACAAGTGTGATTCACCTGGTGTGGTAAAATCAGCTATAACAACAGGTCTACTTGTTCTTGGAAACTCACGGGGAGCATGCCATCCCCAGATGAAGCTAGATGTTGTCATCAGATCTTGGGCCAACAAAATTTCAGTTTCTGGTAGCATCCAGATATCAAACTGACCACTCAAATTTCAATTCAAATACTGAGATTAGATAGAAAAGCATTCATGATCGCACTCATGTGGAAGAAAAGTTTACAATTTTTGTGTTTGAGTAGATTACCGAGAATTTCATCCTACGAGCACGTTCTTGTCAGGTAATAACACTATCTGTACAATAAAATAATTTGATTAAATCCTGAAGCAACAGATCAGAGTAGAGACTAGAACTGCATAACATAGTGTTTTTGTGTTCTGCTTCCGAACCTTTGGTTCACCCTGAAGAATATTGGTTCAGATGCTTCTCCACTTTCTATACAAGTTTCAGGTGACAATTTGGATGCGGACAAGGAGGATAATATATTCTCCAAGCAAGACCCAGTTGTGGAGAATTATTTTGTTCCAGATCAACTGGCCTTTTTTACAGATCAACTAGATGTTCCTTCAGGAAGCTCAATATCTCGATATGATAATGATGAGCTAGGTAGATTATTGTTTGTGTGCCTTGTTTCTTCAGAGAACAATTCGCAACTGCATCACTTAAATTATAAATCGATATTTGGTAGCTTTACAATATTTGAAATCTACAAAGCCGAGGCAAGGAATTTATTCTGAAGGGAAAAATGGTTGTAAGTGGTCATGTTCCAGACCTGGAAGTGATCAATAGGGTCGCTGAGGTTGTAGATTTAGCATGGAATTCTTTTGAAACATCACCATGAACACAAGGAATCTGTTACAATCCATGAGGGGTGTGTAAAAGTGGAGGAAGAATTGGCCCATCAGAAGTCAGAAAACAAGAGGCTGAAGGCCTGCCTAGACGAATTTTGTAAAAATGTCTAGCAATTCAAGAAATTGCATAACTCTCAAAGAAGCTAAATATGTCAAGTTGGAGAATTTCCCTTCAGATCTATATGAGTGGCTAAGGAATACTATAGACTTTCCAAAAAATTTAGCGAAATTACAGACTTTTCATAATGATGAAAATGCTACATCTAAAGATACAACAAACATGGGGATTGAAGGGGAAATACTGGCAAATACTAACCCTGATGATCCCAACACGTGGGTTTGGGTGCTGGATGATATGGCTACAAGAAAAGTTGAAGAAAGGTGCGGACTAGACAATGAAGGATATATCATCATTATTAAAGAATATTTAGTGGATGGCATTGCCACATTCGTAGCAAACTATATCGTATCGAACTCATAGGAAAAGAAAATGACTCCAGAACAGCTACAAAAAGTGCTTTATGATGTATTGGAAAGCATGTATAGAAGAAATACAATTAAGAAATTATGGGACGCTAGCAATTTTATGTACACTGTAACAACATGGGGAATTACTCTCATTGGATTTTACAGACATCCATTTTTACTCAAGGCTGCAATGAAAGCAGTGTTGTTATCTGGTCGAATTCTTCTCAAGGCATTGTAAGGTTGTGCATGGAAGTTCATAACAACCTGCAACTGATGTAAATACATTTGCTTCATACGCAGAATCAAGATGACATTTTTCCCAATGGAAGTTCAATGTGCACAATGATGCAGAAGGAGGGAACAAGAATTTTGTCTGAACTGGAAGACATTAGCATTCTCTTTGATGGATAGCATGCAGGGGGAAAATATTTCTCAGGGGGATGTCTGTAACTTTCCTAGACAAAGATATATGGAAAACAAAGAAGAGCTAATAGATTCTTTCCTACAAGATATTCTGGCATCATCCTCTTCTTTAGAAGGCAATTTCCTAGAAATCAATGATCTTGCAAGTGGCATTTCATTTAGGTGTTTAAGTCATAGTAGAACTATAACCCTATTAAATAGAGACATGAGTCATTTTCTTGTTTGATTAGCCAAACTTGGAAAAAACTCATTAGACTAGATCCAAAAAATGCTAAAGAGGTTAGCTTTGCTATCTTATATATACATTTGATTGTAAAAATATTTAAAAGGGGTAGAAGTGAGGAAGAGAGTTCCAGCCAAGGGCTGAGATGGTATTGGAAGGGCATGTATGCACTTTGTTTCTCTTTATGTAGGATGGCTGCTTTGAAATGATTATAATCATGAGCTTGTTTTGCTTTTATACATGAATTGTATCTAGTTATGATTTTATCTTGTGTTTGGTCTTAATAATCCATTACAAGATTCTTATAATGATGTGCAATTACCTTTAAATGTCCTGTTGCAGAACCAGATTCATTCTTTATAAATTCATTCTTGTAGTCTTTCCTATTATTGTATTTTACAATGATACATTTCCTACTGTTTGATCTTTAAACCTAGCCTGATCTCTGTATTGTTATACCTCCATCACTCTATCAACTCAGTTACCCATTAAACCAAAATTTAAGATTTCTCTAAGCTTGACCCTAGAAGTCCGGGTTCAACTTTAGTGATAACAATGCCTATGGCCAGAAGAATGAAATGGAGTAGATGGGCGAAGTAGTTACATGAACATATATAGTTGAAGCAATGACAGATTGCATAGAGAACTGACAAGCAGTTCTCACAGTCCCAACGATGTTAGAAAATAAGATGAAACTAAAGGCATATCAACATCATCGTCATAGGAATTTTGAAGAGCACAAATCATATGGTAACTTGACCAAATCATTGAAAGAAGGACCAAACAACTACAAAATCAAGCTATTGTTGAGTGCCTCATCAGGTGGAATAAATTACTAGCTGCAAAATTGAACATGGGAAGATGATTCTTTCATGCATATGCATCCACAACTACCCAAGCATTGAGGAAAATGTTTGTCTTAATGATAGGCGCATGTTAATCCCTAAATTATGGGCATAGATCCCGCTATAGTGTGGCACATTACCCCCTATATGGTGGTGTATTACATATTATTGATGTAGGATTGGGTCTATTAGTGGGTTTATTAGTTGTTATCATACACCTTTGTCTCCTATATATAGGAAGGAGATATTTTCATTTTAGCAAGAATTGTATATTGTCTTTTCTTGGGTACACAAGTACATTATCTAAGGAGGTTCCTCCCTCAAAGAGGATTGTTACCATTCTTCATTATTATTGTGTGGATTACACTCTTTTGGTCTTTTTCTTCTATTTTTATGTTATTTATGGGACTTGGTTGCATAACACATTAGAGCAACAAAATATCATCCATAGTATTTCTAAGTGTGCTTCATAGGCTAATGATGGAAAGTGTAGGCCAAAGGTGGCTAAAGATGGCCAACGACATGTTAGGATTATTAATCCTCCCTTGTCCACCACCTTATTTTTATTATTATTTTACTAACATATGAGGTCATTATTACTTTCATTAGTGTATGGATATATTATTTGGGACCCACTATCCACTTTAGGCTCCCTCATGCATCAATCCAGGAGATTTAGAGACCAATCCCTGTAGACCACACTAATTTACGAGAATTCCACCATTAGTTCACCCTAGTTATAGTTGAGTAATGCTCCAATGGGCCACATTTAGTTCATTATCATTTAGCCTAGCACCTACTTTGCATGATTTGAGAATATATGTTCCTTTTCTCACCTAAAATGGCTAGTTAACTTACTGTTATCTATTTTTGTTTTCTCATGGGGGCTTCACTTGTTGACCAACGTGCTATCACGTTAATTCATATTGTGGGTTTAAAATTATCAAAAAATTGAACCAATATATTGCGGGTATTGGGGGATGAGGGCTTTAAGGTGGGGGTGGGTAAGGCAGTTTATAAGGATTGAGGTATAAAAATGGGTGGAGAGGAGGTTTTAAGTATTGGGAGGGGGTTTCAACAAAAAAAGAGTTCGGGTCAATATCTCTCAAAATTAAGGGTATTCTTTAATATCCCATGATCGCACATGCTATGTGAGAGGTTCACTAAGTTAAGTTCCCGTGTGTTTTTTGGAGTTACACTAGTGAGTCTTCAGTGGTGATTTTTCCTAGGCTAGGCATGTCTAGAGTCATTCTAGAGTGAGGTATTCAAATTGATCCTAGAGAATTATAATTCTATATTTTCTATCATGGATGTATTACATACAAATTAATGATTATTGTGTCTAGTTTATGTTGTAATTTTTTTCTCTCTTTCCAAATGAATTTCACAATGCATGTTTAATAATTTTAACATTGTAATTCTTACTCCCTCATTATTCTTTCATAGTAAGGTTCAATTCAGCCTAAATATCTTATGGAATTGATAATTTTACATGGTATCAGAACAAAGATGATTTACTTTTGAATTGAGATTTTTATGCAGGTTTTTTGAAGAATTCAAAAGAATTATGTTGCTCCTACATCTGCAAAATGGAGAAATCAACTACATTGACACCAATAATCCTCATGTCTTTCAATTATATGAATTGGATGGGAGATACACAGATATTATTACACAAAAAGGGTTTATATAGGGTTACAATGGGAAATGAGGTTAAACCCCATCAAGCTTTAAAGAAATTTAAGTACCTGAACAAATTGGATGAAGCGTTTGGTTTCCCATGTATCCATATCTACGGGGAGTTACTCTTCGACCTTGATGCATTAAAAATACCAATGGAATTATGGATGAAGATCGAATCATTGTTTTGCAAGTAGGATGAGCTAATAGGAAGTTTTTGGATAATGAATTGATATCTCTTCAACCCAGCAGTTTCCAAAACCATCCAATAGTTTTTCACCAAATTCAAGTATGTGTTCATGCAATGCAAACAATGTGGAATCGGAAAGAAGTATGAGCACCTGGTGCTATCCATTATGAGAAATATTGGCACTAGATTTTTAGTTTTCATGTCCACCTTCCACTCTGGGAGATTGAAAACCCAAAAGTGGTGAATTCCCTCACTTGATGTATTCACTAAATCCTTGATCTAAGAACAATATAAGTTGATCCAAATGGGAGCCCTTAAATCCTCCAAAGATATATCTCTTTTGGTTCGGGAAACTAAGAATGTGCAAGAAAAAGGGAAGCAAAATGGGAAGGAAAGAAGAAATACTGAATTTGAACCAAAGGATGAGCTTGATCCATCAGATAGAGCCTTGGGTCCCAAGAAGGAAAAGTAGAAGACATTTAAAAATACCAAGTGTTCCTATTGCAAGAAAGAAAACAATTCAGAGAAATGTTGTATGAAGAAAATTGTATATCAAATGGTGATTCTTCTTCAACAACACCATATTTCCCTCTCAGAATGTGCAAGGAATATTTATCATGAAAGAAAGACTAGTGATCATGAGAGATGCCATTCACTGAAGGATGGATTTTAAAAATCCCAAGCCTTCGTCATTGATTCAAGAGCCTCCAACCACATGATTTCCTCCAAAGAGCCATTTTCTTCATTAAATCTCACTGATTGTCCAAGTATTGACATGGGAGATGATAATCGGATCCAAGCTGGAGGGAAGGGTACAATAAAATTAGAACATGGAGGGTTAAAAAATGTTTTGTATGTACCTTCTTTCACAACAAATTTGTTATATGCTTACCAAATGACACACATTGGTTCATGAAAGAGAGTTGTTTTTGTACTTGACACAGTTGAGATCTTAGATATATCTACTTGGAAGCTAATAACTAAAGGTGCTGCAAACCATGCCTACAAGGAATATGAGTTCTCACACTTGTTTCCATACTCATATCGATTACAATATCTACATCTAGTTAAAAGGTAATTTAAATCTGTTATACCTAAACCATTTGCACAAGACAATGTTTCTTGTGATGATTCATAATTCAAAGATGAGGACCAAGTTGAATCATATCTTGACATTGAGTATGAAGTTCAAACATATACAGATCCTGATCTAGTCCCTACTCCCTATATTAGGCCTAAATGGGCTCATAAAGTCATTGAGGTTGTTGGGAACATGGTTGGAGATCCATCTGACAAAAGGAGAACCAAATCTCAGTTTCAAGATGAGAACCTTGCGCTATGTCCCATATCTAGTTCTCCTATAGAGGTGTTATAAACTTCTAGATATGTGGTACATGATGGTGATGTCTGATCCACAGTCCTACAAAGAGGCTTTCTATGATCCAAAAATGGAAAGAATCCATGAATGAGGAATATGAGTCACTGCATAACAATGAGATATTGTATCATGTCTCTCTTCCTCCAAAGAGAAGAGACAAAAATGCCTTTCTACATGATAAATTGGAAGAAGAGATTTACATGGAACATCCTAAGGAATACACTGATGATTCTTCCTTGGTATATAAGCTAAGGAAACCATTGTATGGGCTCAAGCAAGCCTCGAGGGCATGTCATCGCAAGTTGAACTCTTAAATATTGTCAAATAGGCTCTAAAGGTGCAAGTCTAGTTGCAAAAGCAACAACATTTATTTTCATATCTTGCATCAAATTGAAACAAGGTGGATAGGTTCACCTACATTGTATGAGGGAACTAGTGCACATAAGGATCATCACACTGCACTTTTTCATTACAAAGCTATAGAATTTAGAAATTTTTATGAAGTTTTTACTCATGATATTTTTTCTCTTGGTATGAAGCATTGATCTAGTTCACTACTTTCATTTTAAGGGGGGGGAGGGTCTTCCCAAGAGGTTTTTATTGTTTTTTCATTTTATTGAGCAATTACTTTTTTAATTAGTTGTATGGGTGACCTTTGGTCTCAATTTCCAGGGCCCGGGTTGTCCAAATTTGGATTAAGGGGGGCGGGGTTGGATTATTAATCCTCCCTTGTCCACCACCTTATTGTATTTATCAGTTTCCTAACTTAGGATGTCATTATCACTTTAATTAGTGTATGGCAATATTATCTGGGACCCAGTGGCCACTTGATGCACCCTCATGCATCAATATAGGAGCTCTAGAGACCAAACCCTATATTTTAGGAGACCACACTAAGATATAGGAGTTCCACCATGAGTTCACCCTCATTCATGTTGAGTTCACTCTTAGTTAGCCTAGCACCTCATTTGCATGATTTGAGGAGATATACGCCTTTGTGTACCTACCATGGTCAGTTAACTAACTATTAATTGTTTGTTTTGGTTGCCTGGAGTTGCACTAGTGAATCTTCAATTGTGTTTTTCCCTTGTTTAGTCATGTCTAGAGTTAGGGATTCGAATCATTTCTAGAGGATTTGAATCCCCTCATTTGTATTATTGATGTATTACATACATATTAATGATGATTATGTCTAGTTTATGCTGTCAAATTTTTTCCTCTTGGCTCATGAATTTCGCTATGCATGTTTATGAATTTTAACATTGTAATTCATGTTCCTTCATTCTTCTTTCACAATAAATTTCAATTCATCCTGAAGATCTTGTGGAATTGATAATTTTACACTACCTAGTCTAACACCTAGTAAATTAATTGAAAAGACTAATAAAATATATCCTAAGTATGGAGTGGATTTTTGATATTCCAACATAAACATAGTTAAAGGGGGGAACAATGACCTTAATTCATAATTGGACTATCTTGGGCTTAAGATCTATGAATAATACATAATACCCATGATCCATTTCCATTAAGTATTTAGGATTCAAGTTAAATATGGGTACTATTGAGAGGTATTAGGCATCATGGATGTGTCTCGAGTCCTAAACCATTGTTAAGGGAGGGAAAACATAACCTCCATTGCTAAAAATTGCTTCTTGGGATCAAGCACCGTGAAAGACTCCTCAAGTCAACACATGAACTTTATATGGTATCATTCACCTCTAAGTGGGATATTGACACCATCACTAGGTTAGATGTCAACAAAGAATATATATCAATTGTTACATCCCCTCCCCTCTACTCGATGGATAGGACACAATTACACTGCCGCTCTGTCAAACCGGGCAATCTAGCCCCATGAACATAAAAATAGAATGCATTGAGATAAAAACATACACAGATGCATAATGCAAATGATATACAGTGGAAGCAAATACATTTCAACACATTCATCATGTTCATAGTGTTCATTAAACAAATACAATTGCAGAACTTAAATACACAAGAAATACTTATCTAGAAAAGAAGTTGTCTCATAACTAGTTATGTCGTTGCAATGTTCCATCCAACCATAAGCCACGATGCTCATCAATCTCTCATCACACTACTACATTTCGACCAAAAATCCGACGGCCGTCATGTCGGATTTTCGACACTTTCCTGTCGCATGTACGACACTTTGATTTTTTTTTAAGTGTCGGAGACTTGTCGTCGGTTAGCCGACACCTAAATAACCGTCGGTTAAGCGACACCTATGAAACCGTCGCTTAAATGTAAAGCGCCGCTTAAGCGACAGAATATTTTCGATGGTAGTAAATTTTTTTTAGAAAATAGCCTTCATAACCGTCGCTTACGCGACGAATATCAACTAAAAGCGTCGGATAAGCGACATATGTATCCGTCGTTGAAGCAACACCTATCAACTAAAAGCGTCGGATAAGCGACGCTTATAACTGTCGCTTAACCGACGGATATCAACTCAAAGCGTCAAATAAGCGACAGTTATAAGCGTCGCTTAACCGATGCCTGTGTGTGTGTTTAAAAAAAAAAAAAAAATCAACGTCAACAAATTCAGGTATTCCCAGATCAGTTAGCTTGATATAGTTGTTGCATTGTTATTTGTCATAGTTATTGTGAGATGGCTGTGATTGCTGGAAATATTCATATTTCTACACAGACAATTTTGGTGGTGGCCATGATAGGCATGGTCTTGGCAGTGCCTTTGTACAGTACTATGTTGGAACAAATGGAAGAGATAAGCCCTACAATGCTCATGCTCTCGCCTGTCATGCTTCTCATACTTATCAGATGGCTGTCCCACAGGAACAGTACTCGGCGATCCTTCTTCTTCAGCGAGGTGGATCCTTCTTCAATACACAGAGCGGGAGGCTCGCCAGTGGGTGTGGCTATCATACTCTCACTGGTGTTGCTTATGATTTGGTATCAGTCCGGAGAATATGATTCTGAAGAGTAGAAGCTGAAGGCAAGTTTAATAAGTTTATTCTTTATCATATTTTGTATAGTCTCAAGGATACATCGTTTGACAGATCCCTCAGAGTCTAAACAGTTCTGCGAGATCTACGTTCATAAAACATTTGTAAACTTTTGGCATTGTTGCGTTACTGTATTCTTGGTCGGAAATTTTTATATATGTTGCTCGTCAATGGAAGATAAGCTAATGGTTGAATTCTTATATATGTAGCTAATGGTTGAATTCTTGACATAACACTGCGAGAGCTTTCCCTTCTAAAAGAGTATGCACTAAAACAGGGGTGGATTACTACTTTTGGATAAGCTATGATTGTTTGGTTGTTATAAGAATATTTAAAATGCCAATAGTTAATATCGATTCTCCAATCAATGTTTTTTACCTTATAGCCAAGCACGAGAAATCCTCAGAGACTTCTAAATAAGTTATAGTTTGTTGGTTGACTTCTAAATTAGAATATGTATTTGAAGGACTCAATGGCATCACATTGATGTAATCAAGAAAATATCTCATCCGTGGAACATCCAATGCATTATTCTACTATGTTCCTTTGCACACACTTCTATATTCCAAACACCATTGATGCGATTTGAAAGAAGTTAGACATCCAAATCAAACAAGATCAATCTTCTTCATGGTCAACAAGAATTAGTCAATGTAATTAGCCCACCTATGTGGATATTCTGTCTTTTATGTTATCACCATAGTTGGATAACAAAATAATATTTCCATCAAATAAGGGTGCTTTATATTGAAAGTAGGCATAAGAACCTGCTATTGTGGCTAGTGGTTGAGCCACCCTCCATTTGAAAAGTTTAAGAAATATGGGGAATCCCATGTTGATATATTTATATATATATATATGGTTCATGCTCAATGATCGGACTGCTACATCCATGGAAATAAGCTATTGGGTAAGTTAGCTACAAAATTTAGAAGGGAAAGCTCTCGCAGTGTTATGTCAAGAATTCAACCATGTTAAATGAACTTCCAGATGCCTCATATGAAATCCTCTAGGAGATATTCTCAGTAATAAAAAATCATTTAATTTTCCCTCAGTAAGACCCAGCCAAGAAATTAAGACAATGTTAGGAGATAGAACAAGTGGTAACACTTCTGAGGTTGACAGTTCTGAAACTGATGTTTAATAACAGTGTAATTTAGAACAACTAAATCCTCTAGACCAAGAAAAAGCAGCGCCTTCAATAGTGACACTGTACTAAAGGTACTGGAATGTATCACAAATAAAAGCAAGTTGCATATGTAATTGAATGACGAGACAGAAAATTTTGTTGGCATATTGTTCTGAACTTCAACTTATTTTCAAAGTTTAAGATCAAATAAAAAAACTTGACTGAAAGGCATACGCAGAATGGGAATCCTTTAACAATAAGGGCATTCTCGATTGAAAGTATAGTAAATGGAATCAATACACAATTGATGAATGTCCCTGAGGAATGTAATAGCAACCATTATCAAAGGACCATAAAAATATTATGTATTAAATTACCAATGGATTGCAAGGGCCGTAAGAGGGAAGAGGTGAAAATAGGAAAGAAGTTCCCAGATGTGAATCCTTGCATGCTCTGATAAAAGGTCAGACAAGAAAGTTCTTAAGATTTCAAAAAAAATGTACTAGTGTATACCTTTGTTCTTTTGAGCAGAGGGCAGCAATATCATCTATCCCTCGACTTGTGAGAATTCTGCACAATCACGGGGCACATTTTGCTAATTCTTATACATATATTTTACTAACCAAAGTTATCAAATGCTTCCTAGGTAGGTTGGAATCATTCTTAAATCACTTAATCTGGAAAGCAATATCATAGCATTATTAAAGTTAAGTAATATCATGGCATAATTAGGAAGCAAGAATGAGACAGACATTTAAGACTTGCAATTTCATTCAAAATCTAAAGGCTTTATAGTTTACACTTGCACAAAACAGTGTAAACATCCTAATAGAAACCCTCTGTTTTCCATCAAATCAAAGCTTCAAAGGAACAGCACCTCTCTTACAAACTCCAGTCTTACAATTTCATATATAAAAGCTTTCATGAAATGAGGTACTTTCCAAATCGTAGCCTGACTCCCGTGTCGCACTGCATCTAGCTACAATGGACTACCCAAGATCGGTTTATCAATTTTGAAATCGTATATGGTCTCGGCATCTAGCCAAACTGATCACCCAAGTTCGGAAATTGTTCGACCATATAACTAGTAATCAAAACCCACAAGATTTTGAGGAAACCTAACTTGCATAAATACTTTGATGCACTCAACTTCTTTAATGTTCAGAAGACATGTATTACTTATTCATTTTGTAAATGTATAGAAAGATTAACCATCCAAATTGAAATGCAAATCAGATCATATATCATTAGACATTACACTCCCACATACCTTTCCTATTATGTTCTCTATGCTAGTGTTTATTTGATTCCTGGGGTTGCCAAGGCTTTCAAACAAATTTCTGAATATGTAAAAATTGAAAATATCATTTGGATGCAATTCAAGAAAGACACATACCAAATAAAAAACCCGGAGTGTAATTGCTATGAATTTGAATTTCTGACTTCTTAGAAGAAAACATGTTTTTTTGAATTTATGACGTTCTAGGAAGAAACACCTGTTTTTAACTGTTAAGTTGAATATATCAATTGGATGTAATTCAGGAAAGACACCTACCAAATAAAAAGACATGGATGTAATTCAAGAAAGACACCTACCAAATAAAAAACATGGATGTAATTGCTATGAATTTGAATTTATGACTTTATAGAAGAAAACAAGTGTTTTTGAATTTATGACTTTTTAAAAAGAAACACATGTTTTTAATGGTTAAGTTCTTATTCTTCAAACCAGTTTAAATAATAAAAAAACCATAATAAATTATCAAGTTCGATCAGTACAGCAATATAATAAAATCATAACCAGATGACTACAGGTAAAACTAGGTGGCCTTTCAATGACAGATAT
>LPNX011110143.1:14313-61394 GCA_001517045.1 Pseudotsuga menziesii | reverse complement strand
ATTAGATTTTAATATTTATTATGCTCATTTTTAACTTAAAAATGAAATATAGTAAATACTAAATAATTTTTTTTGCTTTCTGGACCACAATCAATGGCTGAAGAAATCGAACTTTGTGACAGTCTGATTGTTGTTCTCTCTATATCATTGTGACAGTGAGTTTAGAATATCATTGTGTTGGAGATTTTACTATTTAGTATTTTAAAAGACATCACCAACAGCATTAAAGTTTTAAACATTAGCATAAAGTGGATTTTAATTACTGTTGATTGAAGGTCTGAGTTTTCACTTTAATTACACCCTTACAGGACTGGTTATTGACATTTTACATGCCAATAATCCTTTGTATCAAACCTTGTTTAAGCTGTTAGGTTACGCATATTGCAGCTGATACAAAGTTTGTAATGGATACTTGAACAAATGGTGGATAAACCCTACTGATGCAAAACTGATGTCACTGAAATTCATACCGTACTGCTGTGTAGTACTGCTGGTTTGATTTACAACTAAAAAAGGACTGATATGCTCATTCTGCATGGTCACTGATTGTAAACTGAGAACTCTGATACATCAATATACTGCTGCTAATGACCATTTAAATATTTTTTCAGATCTGTCTCGTAAGTATATTTATTATTTGCCATTTGGTGTATAATATTTAGACTTTAGAGATATAGATTGGGACAGTTATTGTTATATAATATAAACCGAAGCAGTGCATTCCTGTAGCAATTGTCCATCTGCAGCCAATAACTTATGGAATCTGGTGATGAAAAATAGTTGATGTTGACAGTGAAATTCTGCAATAATTCTGACACAGTGGATGGATTACTAGGCCACCATAGAACATCTCGAAACTGCAATTTGAATTTCAGTAATAAAAACTTGTAATTCAATCATCATCTTAAATAAGTTAAATTGTATTTAGACTTTTAGTATTACTATTTAGTATTTAGTTTATTTACTCATTGCCAATTGGTAAAGTTACTAATGCCATTGATTGAATCGTTTAAGAAATTAATCTGTCACATAATTATAGTTTTAATGGACAATGAACATTATTTGTTTTTTTTACCATTATAATTAACATTTAAAAAAGGCAAAAACTTAAAAACTAAAGTTATAATTTAATAAATTTATGTCTTTTAATATATATTAAAATTTAATATTTATATTATTGCCACTCCCAACCTGACGTATCCAGTAAATTTGGGCGAAGCTTCTAGACGTATCGGATACTCGTGTCCGCATACCCGACGTACCTGCGTACCGGAAACTTGTGCAACATAGTTAATTTAACATAACGCCTTTTCTTTCTTTCTCACAAGTATGAGGGCCTATTCTATTTTTCAAACTTCGTTTTATTGAAATAAGTGCAAGTAATGAGCTCAAACTCTCTGAAAGATTTTTTAGAAGCCTAAATTTGGAATACTTTTAGTGTGATCACACTCGTAGAGTTTGCAGACCATCATGCTCGATTTTTTTTTAAGATTTTAATATTTTTCAAAGTGAAACAAATATTTGATCTCAACTCTTTTAAAAAATTTCTAGAATTTATATTTTGGAGTTTCTATTTTACAAAAAAGCTAGTAGGGTTCCTTATTTTACGTTCTGATAATTTGAGGCATTTCTCATGATTACTATAATTTTGAAAATGTGACCATTTAAACCGTATGTGATGCTTTAGGTGAATCACACTTATTTCTGTTTAATATCATATCTTTTCCATGGGTGATGATTTGCTGTTAATTTCTTTGCAGTTTTATGATGTATTCTCTGGAACAGCTCTTGAATGTTGACACCAGCATTTTGTGGGCACTGGCATGGGCTAGAAAGCCACTGAAAAAGAAGTGGCTGAAGCATATCATTGCTCCGGCCATGGATTATTTGTCATAACTTTTGTCAATCCGAGGAGAAATCTTTATTTGAATGGAGTATACCCTTTACTACTTTGGACAGTTCTCAAATGGTTGTCGATAGCCCATTAAACATTGACAGATGAGATTATTCAACGAAGGAAATAAGCATATGTATTCAATTCAGTATGAGGGTATCCAGATGTCTGTGTATTTTCAGTTGTTTTTTAAATTTCCTCTTTGATATAAAGGTTTGATCTTTACGAATTGAGCAGAGATCCCTTTTTTATGGAGCTGTTCCCAATTGAGAATGCAGAGGATAGTTCAACAGTGGTACCTGTGTGAAATTGCAGGATCTATTGAATAAGGGATTATGGTTCAGAGTGGATGCTATCACAAGGCTTGGAGGAAGTAGATTGCAGAGGACAGTTCATCAGCGGCACCTGTGTGGAATTGCATGAGCTATTGAATAAGGGATTATGGTTCAGAGTGGTTTCTGTGTGAGAAGCAAATTTGGATTCCACGTAATGTCAAGAAACAGCGATAGAGGGAAGATACATTGTGCTTGTAACTGGCTCCACTCAGCTTCTCAGGTTTCCTCCCACGAATGGTCGGAGCCATTCACAAGTAGTAGCGATGAGTAACTCCACACTCTTCTGTGATGGGATTTTGTTCCACATTAATCCTCTTCCATGAGTAACTCCCATCCTTTTCTCATCCTTGCTTGTTGCCTCCTCTACCTAAATTTCTTATGTGTATTTATTTCTAATTTTTATGTTGGTATGAAATTGTGCTAAAAGCATGGGGCATGTTGCTAATTGAGTTATTAACACAGAGGGCCAGCACAATAGTTCTAAATGTACATAGGCATTCTTTGATTGTTCATTGACGGTCAATAGTTTTTTCAGCTAATTCTCTTTGTTACGGAGTTGATCTTCTGATATGTATGATAAAGCGGCCATTATTTGTAACATTTAAATGATCTAAAAGCCACTTAGCAATGAGACCACTGAACTTTCCGAGGAGCAAATTCTATAGTATTTCTAGGCAATGTTGTCAAAACAGCTCTAAAGAAAAACTGAAATGTTTAATCGAACAGTAGCTATTTTTCTCTGAAACTTGCATGTTGAATATAAACTTACTACACATTCTAATGTAGGCTTGGATCATCTTTTTCTTATGAGATACCAATGACGATGGGAATATGATCTTAAAGCTTAATGGACACAACCCGGGAGAAGTACCAGAGTATCAAAATCTAAAGAAATTGTGGCAAAACCTAAAATGATAGCAACAAACACATGGAATTCAGTCTGGGCACAGATAATCCCGAGGAACAAATAATTGTATTTTGTTAGTCTAGAAAATAATATTCAGAAGATCACTTTTTGAAATTTGTTCAAGTATTTTGGATGCGTTTAATTTTGTCTTTCCTTTATTATTATTATATTCTTTGAAATAGGCAATGATTGTTTTTGTCGAGAAGAGTTTGTAAGACATTTTCAATTAGCAATTTTTTTTACTACCGCTTCTCATGGGTTACTCATTTTAAAACTCGATAATTTACCTTACTGTCACGATACCCAGGGATAAGTCACAAAAGTTGGTCTATTGGCTTCCTTTCAAGAGTTTGCAGCTTCACAAAATTTGGTCTATTGGCTTCCTTTTAAGACTTAGCAGGTTGTGAGGTTGGTTTATGTTATTTTCCAAAGGTGTATAAGAAATCTGAATGATTAATAAAATTTGGTCTATTGGCTTCCTTTTAAGACTTAGCAGGTTGTGAGGTTGGTTTATGTTATTTTCCAAAGGTGTATAAGAAATCTGAATGATTAATATTAGCCACTAAATATTTTTGTTCAGGGGCAAAAAATTATAATTTTCTGGGGGTGGGGTGCTGGAGCAGTGATGAGAGTCTTTAGATGCGCTTTGCAGCTTGGCCAAATGGGCAATTCCATGCTTATTAGACACCCACATTCTCTTGGAGGATTACATCTACTAGTGAACTTTTCACACTGCCCCCTGAGAACCAGGGCGTGGAAGCTCTTCGTTTCATCTCAGTAGCTCCATTAAAAAAAACTAAAGATTCAAATAAATTTGAAAGCATGTCACATCTCAAAATGCAGCGTTCTTTGTTGATGCATAAGATTCTCCTAAATTGTTATTATGCTAGCATTTTGTCAGGTTCGAGTAAATCTATTTGTTTTCAAATTTCAGTGCGGTCGTCATTGATAGCGCTTTGTAAATCTTTACCAGGCTGGGAAATCTGTATATTCAATTGACCGAGTCGATGTTGCAAGCCTCCGGTTCGATCGGAAATCGGGGCAAATAATGGGCCGCTTGACATATACGAAATAAAAGAATAGAGCTACCACATTTCCTAAAAATGGTTCTCTCAGACGTGTCAAAGTGAAAGCGGTATTATTTAATGTAAATCCACACTATGCAAGCAGGGTGACAAACCAGCCTTACCGATCATACCTTCAATACCCGATCCAATCGTACAAATATAAAATGCAAAGTTTAAGACTGATGTTTAAGACTGCCTCCATCAAGGAGTCATTATAATACTTACCTCCAAGAACGGAGTCATTTAATATTAGACAAATTTTATTTGCAAATAGATAATATACTTATTGTATGCATTACATTGGTGATAAACCAGCATAGATCTAAATTCTAGGTTTTTTCAAAACACCAAAAGGGATCAATCTTTGAAGGTGCAAACTTATTCTTAAGTATTGCACTCAACTATCAGCTTAGATGTGATTTAGAACAAAAGACATGTTTTAATATTTTACTATTAATATTTAATATTGTTTATGGCAGACATAATATTTTTTATTTTGTTAGGAAAGAACATTACAACATCTCTCCATACATGGTTTTAAAACAATTTGCAAGGCCTCCTAAGCAATTTTTACTATTAATATTTAATATTGTTTATGGCAGACATAATATTTTTTATTTTGTTAGGAAAGAACATTACAACATCTCCCCATACATGGTTTTAAAACCATGTGCAAGGCCCTCCTAAAACAATTGGTTGTTCAGGAGGGCTTGCAAATTGTTTTAAAACCATGATTTTAAAACCATGTGCAAGGCTCTCCTAAAACAATGGGTTGTTTATGAGGCCTTGCACATGGTCTTAAAACCATTTGGAATGACCTCCTAAACCATGTACAATAAAACCATGGATTGTTTAGGAGGCCTTGCACATTGTTTTAAAACTATTTGCAAGACCCTCCTAAACCATGTACAATAAGATGTTGTAATGTTTCTACTTAACAAAACAATAAAAAATAAAAAATTTAATTATGGGCCAAACGAACTATCCTTAAAAAAAACAACACAAAAATTAAAAATTAAATTTTGGTAGTCTGGGATTTGGATCTATGTTGGTTTGACTGTAGGCCAATCCAATTCGCCATGTCATAGGGGTTATCTCTTCCATCTCCAGTTAGCTAAACCAGCGTAGATCCAAATCCTAGGCTCTATCAAGCGCCGAGATGGATCAAATCTCTCGAGGTGCAAACCTATTTTTAGGTATCCATTGATTTGATTCAAACCAAAAGACATATTTTTATTTAAGGTCCACATATAATATTTTTATTATTAATATTTAATATTATTTATGGCTAACATATAATATTTTTTATTATTTTTTATTTTGTTAGGAACGAACATTACAACATTTCCCCATACATGGTTTTAAAACCATATGCAAGGCCCTCCTACAACCATGGGTTGTTTAGGAGGTCTTGCACATCGTCTTAAAACCATTTGCAAGGTCCTCATAAACCATGGACAATAAAACTATGGGTTATTTAGGAGGCCTTGCACATGCAAGGCCCTCTTAAACTATGTACAATAAAACCATGGGTTGTTTAGAAGGCCTTGCAAATGGTTTTAAAACCATGTGCAATGCCAACATGTTTTTGCTGATAATTCTTGTTATTTATTATTATTTTGTTAGGTAGGAACATTACAACATCTCCCCCATATTGTGTTTTTTTTTTACCAGCGTATTTTTTTTAAGAATAATTAAATTTTTACTTTTTTATTGTTTTGTTAGGTAGGAAGATTACAACATCTCCCCCATATTAGATTGTTTTTGTGGCCGACATCCCCCATTATGGGCTGTAGAGCGCCTCTCGGCGCAATGACATACACATTCGACTATATTCGTTTTTCCTTACTGCCTAAGAATGAAATTATTTTATTGATATTGTAAGATTAGGAAAATAAAAATGAATATCCTATTTGTTCCGTAATTGACAAATCCAAACCCATTTCTTATATTGGATTTGATCATATTCATAAAATCTCATCTTTCTGAATATACAGATAAAAAAGAACCATTGTAATTGCTAGAAGTAATAAGCCAACTAAAGGAACTAAAATAGAGGGTAGGTTAGGAATATGTACCTTACTTAATAAATAAAATTTTTATACATATTACAAGGAATGATTATAAGATCAAATAAGTGATGGGACCAAATGAGTGGTCCTATTCGTCCTTCATAGAAGCCGCTCTATATTCGTTTTTCCTTACAGACTCGGCATATATAATGAAAAAATTGAAATTATTTTATTAATATTGTAAATTTTTCTTAAAAAAAATCTTCTGTTTTGAAAATATTTTATTGATATTTTAAATTTTTCCATTTTTTTTGTTTACGCTTAAATGAAAGAAAGGAATATTTTGCATGGTTCAATAAATTCCACATCTAATTTGATTCTAAATAATTAAAATAGAAATAGTTTAATTTCCATCTAGGAGCGGATTATCTACAATTTTAATTGATTGAGAATAAATGATACACGTGAGCATGAATATTTATTGTAGTTACAGGAAAATCTTAAATTACTTGAAACTCTTCATATTGTGAAATTTCTTTATTGTTAAAAAATAAATTAGATATAGTTTTGTCCTTTAAAATTAAATAAATATAATATTATGGAAAAACAATTTCTAATTATCTAGCTTCAATACTAAGCCTAGATACAAATATAATAAATCTATATTTGATTCACTGATTTCTATAAAATTATCCTTAGATTAAGGGAGTTCGTATTTATTGTTGAACCGAATCAATGTTACCACTTTTAATCGGGCTGGAGCGGTAAATGCATAATGTTTATATACTTGCGAAAAGCACTGAGACTATTAAAAAATAATTGGGTTGAATTGAAAAAGTTAGCTAGATTAGAACATAGATCTGGGCAAGGAATTATTGCAGCTTTATATAAAACATGAAACATGAATAGGTAAAAAACGTAAATTATCAGACGGCAGCAATATGTTTTATGATTGTAAACATGACTATGTTTTATAATTTAGCTGACGGCACCAATTTTTTCTTAAAAAAAGAGTAATCTATCAAAATGTTGACGGTAAACTATTAATGTTGAAACTATTAAGCAGATCAAAATTGTTGCAGTCTGCCAGTTCCAGTCTAGTCTACATTATGATATTTAGTAAAATGGATTTGTAGAACTAAAATATCATAACTTTTTTGGATGTAGTCTACAGTTAACCTTAAATTTAGCAGACCGCAACAATTTTTTCCCAAAAAAGTGGAAATTATAGATTTTTATTCTGGCAAATAACAGGGCAAAGGATGTTATTTACTGGCTTGACTCAGCAGCACTGCTGAGTGGTGAGACTTATACGAAATTAAATCATTATTGGTGTGAAAGTAAGTTACTCCATTTAATTGTCTATATATTGGTCTGGTAATTTAGATGTGTCCGTGTTTGATATTTTAAATGCTTGGTCTGTAAAAATCATGCATGGTTTTGCAATAAAACTCAATCAACTTTTTGCAATTTACCTGTCAGCAGATTCCTTCTTCGGTGGTTTTGTTATCTTTGCGGCAAATTTTGTTTTTTTTAATATTTTTTTTGTTCCTTATATATATTAGCTTTCAAACGAAAATATATGGCTGACATAATATTTAATATATTTGTTCCTTATATATATTATTCATTTGTTACAAACGTTACAACATAACATTACAAGATCTCCCTCATACTCGGCAATATTATTTTAGGCCGACTTGTTACAAACGTGTTACAAGATCTCCTTGATCCTCGGCAATATTATTTTTGGCCGACTTAATATCGACAAACGTTCCAACATAACGTTACAAGATCTCCCCCATACTGGGCTGTAGAGCACCTCTCGGCGCAACTAGGTAGATTGTTGTTTTTTTCCTAAATGAAAAAGTGAATGACAAAGATACACTTAAGGTAAGCTAAACTCTATATTATTTGTACTTTTCCAGTGAGTTTTGCCAGAATTTGGTAGTTCGATTATTTGCTGAAATTGTGATTTTGATTGTCTAAATAAAGATTTTGATAGTTTAAACAACAACTTTGATTGCAGAAATGGATTTAGCGCCCTCGATTACCCTTGGGGCGCCTCGATTATGCAATTCCAACAACTTATGACTGCCATTTCAACAATCTCTATTAGATTTTTGCTAGAAAACTTGTCAGATATTCGGTGCAAATGGTATAGAGTTTAGCCTCCACCAATTTTATTCGCAAATAGATAATATACTTGTACATTGGCGATAAATTAGGTGGGGGATTTTTTTTTAAGTGGAAATGGAAAAGTGAATGACAAGGATACACTTATGGTAGGGACTTGCAGCAAGGTTGTTATTCTCATTTAATAGATTAATTTTCCAAAGATGCTAGGGATGTATCCAAAGATGATTTATTTAATATAAAGAATTCTTTTTGTACAAGTTATGAGAAGACAATTGGGTTGCTGAAAGTGAAGCGGTATTTGTTCTAACCAAGGTTTGATTCTTTAAAAAATGGGTTAATGCTAGGATGATTGGGTTGGTAAAAGCATGTGTTACATGCCATACCAATGTTCAATTCTTAAAAAAATTGGTTGATGCGAGGACCACTAGGTTGGTGAAAGTGAAGTAGTGTTATAACTCTCACCAATGGTTATTTAAAAAAAAAATTGGTTGATGTGCACTTGTAAGGGATTTGTTGATAAATAGTTGAGTCATCTTCACTATTGAGTTAGGGTAGGATGCATGCTTAACAATGTAAACGATGCTCCGCGTCTTCATAACCGATGGATGCTTGACACTTATAGTTTAAACAAATGTTTCTAGAGTTTCTATTTTATATAGAGAAAAGGGTAAGCCACAAATGCAATGACCACCAACACTAGAAATATCCAAAATTATAAAGCTCAGAAGTATGTTAGCTTTATGACATAACACCAAGCATAATTGTTGATATCCAAATCCAAATAAACACAAGGCCTTGGGCTTAGGCATAAACATAGACCCTCACACAAGAAGAGGAAGGCGTTTGGTGTTTGACAAAGGTTCATTTTGATTGTTGGTGGTCAATTCCCAACTTGTACTAGTCAACTCGTTCTCCACAACACTGGTATCCCAATCATCATTCCGTGGATTAGGGGACTTGTTTGTTTCATATACGACCAAGATTAAGGTCATCATTTTGTTGTATGGACAATGGAGGCCAGTGGCTCTCTACGAGCTTGCCTTCCTTATATTAGTGTACTTGCTCAATGATGACCCTACTCTCACGTCTTTGTGATGTGTGGACCATGCTCACTATGCAAGGGACACTATAAGTGCCTCTTTGTGCATGTTGTGAGGATCTCCACTTTGGAAATTAATAAATGCTACAAGTGGTTCTTTTTTGCATATGTTGTTCTTGCATAGTAATTTGCAAAGATAGAATTTCACATATCAATGATTTGTCATACCACATGAATAACCAAGAAGGATCTTTGTTGTTAAAACCTGTTTGATTGCATTTCTTCAAGAACAACTAAGAAGAATGAAACTCAACCCAAGGGAGATCATCCCTTGAAAAAGAAGATAAGGCATTGACTAGCAAATATCCAAAGTCCTAACAATTTCTTTGAGTTTTATCAATGTTACTAACTTGGAAAATAAACTTTGAAGATTTTCTTACCATTTCTTTTATTTTTTCATATTTTATGCTAAGCTTAGATATAGTTTGTTTTGTGGTTAACTCAATAAGAAATGTTTGTTCTACTATTTAATTTCATAGTGTGGTTTTCTCTACACTATCTCATTTCAATATTGTTTGTTTCATCCGCATTTTCGCCCAATAGATGCTAACCCTGAGAATACCAATAAATGCCCCATCGATTCTACTTCTAACATTGTTTATGCGCTTGTGTTGGAATCCAGTGGTCATTACCTAGGGTAGGTAACATGCTCCAGTGTTTGATATGCATGATTCAAAATGCAACTTTTCCTGCAATCTTCCCTAAATTTGGAAAAATAAATCCATTATGTTTTGAGTGATCCAACATTATGTTCTAAGTGATCCAACATGAAGCACAACTTTTTGAGGTCATAGATGGATTTAGAGATGCTTCAAATCCCGAAGTAAGTGATGGATGGATTGTGAGTAGAACATGTTGTGGATGAAAATTGACCAATAAATTTTCTTGAGAAACACATTAAAAAATGCACTAGAATCTATTTCATTTTGGAAAATCTTTATCTTACCTGGTGTATTTATGTGTCTTTTCATGTATGACATGTGTGGGGTGTCAATAATAAAATGGTTTGTATGAAGAATACAAAAGGCTAAGAGACATATAACACACCTTTACATTTCAACAACCTTTATTTTACATAATGTGTTTGTGTCTATGCATGTATGACATGTATGGGGTGTCACCATAATGTGTTTGTGTCTATGCATGTATGACACGTATGGGGTGTCACACTAATAAATTGAATGTGTGGGGTGTCACATTATTAAATTGATTGTATTAAGAATAAAGAAGGATAATAGACATATAGCATGCTTTTACATCTCAACATATTCTTATGAAGAGTGGAACTCTCATCAATGTATGAATCATTGCTTTTTTTTTTGTGGTTGTAAGTCTCTCTTCCCAACACTCCAACGACATTCCCAACAACATGGAGTCATATCTATAATCTTGGATTTTGGAAGGACGATATTAAGTGTTAATAACATTTTTCAAAATAATTTAAGCATTTTCAACCTAATGGCCCCATGAGGTGGATTTTGGAAGGACGATATTAAGTGTTAATAACATTTTTCAAAATAATTTAAGCATTTTCAACCTAATGGCCCCATGAGGTTGAAATAATATACATTTGCATAATTTCCTTTAGTTTGTGCATGAGGATTTGTGGGACTTGTTGGAAATAAATAGATTGAAGGTACTAGAGGATCACAACAATGTTTCATGATCAGCGCAATTGCAAAGCCTTAACATAGGCATCAAGGTTGAATTTTCATAACAAGATTTATTGACCATTTGTAGATTTGTATAGTAGGATGGTGATTTCTGTCATCTATTTTGGTGTTTTCTAGGTCAAAACACCTATAGCGCCCATTTTAGCGGTAATTTCTATTTTGGTGATTTGGGATCTAGAAACTTTCAGAGTCCATTTGAAGCATTAACAACATTTTTTTGAGGTCAGAACTTTGCAAACAAAGTTCTTAGCATCTATATGCTATTCTATGCATATTGAGCTTTTTAATGGTGCAAGGATCACATTAGTCATAGTTCACATGAGGAAATTATGCCTCATGCAAGTTGACTTATCTTATTGACCACCATGGTATCAAGTGGATTCCCACATCAACTCCCATTACTCACACCTATGGATTTAGTCATGTGTGGACTTTCAAGAATATTATAAGGGGTCTAAAACCTTAACCCCAATTGGGAGTTGATGCATGCTAAAATCCTAACCCAAACCCTAGATGGCTATCAAGACATGTTAAACAATGGGTTGCTAGGGAAGAAAGGGGTTTCATTCTTGTTGTATTGGTTTATTATTCTAGTGTTTAACAATTCCCAGGGAGTGGGATATTGGAGTATAATAGATGAAGTAGAAATCTAGGTAGCATCTATATAGCCCATAATGCCCATGTCAACTCCATAGCAAGTTCACATTTCTATGTACTTTAGATTTCAATAATAAGAAGAAACGATGAAGGCATAGTCCTCATCTTATGGCGATGTTTTTTCTATATTTGGTTTCTTAGGGTACATCTTGTGTTCATTGTGTGGCTTATGTTTTTTGCTTATTTATAGTCTCAACTTATTTCAATGATGTGTGCACTAAGCTAGTAATTTAAATTTGAATCTTAATAAAACAATGCATAACAAAGAGTTTGTGGAAACTTGTAAGATCTATTGTGACAAATTGTTTCTGTGGAAAATCCATGACAATTTACAGATCATATTGGTATCAGAGTAATTTTCTTTTGGTTTTTTGTGGGAAATTTTAGGTCTAGCAATTGGCATAAAAAAGAAGTCTCAAAACCCTACTAATAATCTAGGAATTGGTTTTTGCTTTCATTATGGAAAACCATGACACATGAAAAACGAATGTTGGATATGGACAACCAACACAAATCATAATTCAAGGAATACAAATGAAGGTGAGATTACTAGTGTAGCTTTAGATGGTGATGCTTTATTTATCGTTTCATTGGAAGATGCATTCTTATATGCTTCTAGCAAAAGTATTGATTGGATCCTTGAATCTAGGGAATCTCATCATGTATCCCCATGCAAAAGCAACTTTCTTTCATATGAAATTGGTGATTATGGTAGAGTACATTTGGTAAACAACCATTTTTGTAATATTATTGGAGTGGGAGATCTCTAAATCCAAGCAAAGGATGGGTATCATACTTAGTTGGAACATGTTACACATGTGCCATAGATGCTCCCGAGCCTGATCTATGTGGGACAATTAGACGATGAAGGATGCTCCACAAGTTTTGGAAAGAATGGATGGAAATATCAACAAAGAAGCGTTGGTCATGGCTAGAGGACCTAAAATAAGAAAATTGTATACATTAAGAACAACAATAAGAAAATCAAAAGTGGTTGTTGTTGCAAAAGAGGGAGCCTCAATAGTATGGCATAAGTGCTTGGGTCACATGAGAGAAAAGGGCCTAAAAGTCCTTGTTGGAAAAAATCTTCTTGTATGTTTGAAATTCTATGAACTTTATCTTTGTGAGCATTATATATATGGCAGGCAACATAGAGTCTCATTTATGAGAGGAGGCCATAAAAGAAAAACAATCTTTTTAGAATTGCTACACTCTTACATGTTTCATATAGTCAATGTTAAGTCTCTAGGAGGAGCCTCATATTTTGTTACTTTAATAAATGATGCATCTAGGAAGGTTTGGGCCTATCCCATGAAATGAAAGAATGAGGTATTTGAAATATTTCAAAAATATCATGCCGGTGTTGAAAGAGAGACTAAAAAACTACTTGAGTGTTTGATGACAGATAACGGTGGAGACCATTGCTCCAAATCCTTCAAGGAATATTATAATAGGTTTGGAATAAAGCATGAGAAGATTGTCCCTAGTACTCTTCAATAGAATGATACTACATAAAAGATGAATCGCACCATCATGGAGAAGGTGAGGAGCATGTTGTTAAATTCCTAGTTGGAGAAGCATTTGGGAAGAAGTGGTGAGGAAAATATGTTAACTTGTAAATCAATCACCTACTATAGCCTTGGATGATGGCATTCCTGAAGAAGTTTGGACCGGTAAGAAGGTAAACTATTCTCACATGAACTTTTATGGATGTGAAGCATTTGTGCATATTCCCAAAGAGCATAGAACTATGTTAGGCAATAAATCCATGATATGTATTTTTCTAGGATATGCAGATGGTGAGTTTGGTTACCGCCTATGGGATCCGGTTAAACATAAATTTATTAGAAGCATGGATTTTATATTTAATGAGTTAGAGATGTTTAAGATACCTAGAGGTGATATGGAGGTCAAGAAATATGCTAGCAAGTTTGTTGAGCAGTAAGAAAACATCCCATCGTTGCAAGAAAATTATCGACAACAAGCTGAAAATGATGAAATGCCAGCTGAAAAGTATGGACAACTAGCTGAAAATTGTGTACAATGAAAATAAGAACCGTTGTAGAAAACATTAAAAGAGGTCGATCTGGAAAATATACTACCACAACTAGTTCATATTTCCACTAGGCCTCATAAGCCATCACAAAGGTATTCACCCTCAACATATATTTTATTAGTCGATGAAGGTGAACTTCATTGCTTTCACGAGGCTTGTGATGATAAGTATGGTGAAAATTGGAAGAAAGCCATGCAAGAAGAAATGGATTTAGTATTTAGAACAAAATGTGGGAGTTAGTAATGCTTTTGAAAGGAATAAAAGATCTTCAAAATAAATGGGTATACAAGATTAAGCATGAATGCGAAGGGAAGAAGGAGAGGTACACGGCAAGGTTGGTGGTAAAACGATTTGCCCAAAAAGAAGGTATTGACTTTATTGAAATCTTTTCACCTGTTGTTAAAATGTCATCCATTAAAGTTATTCTTGGTCTCGTTGTTGCTTTAGACTTAGTGTGAACAACTAGATGTGAATACAACCTTCCTTCATGGAGAATTGGAGGAGGAGATTTATATGGAGAAGCCATAAGGATTCAAAAGAAAAGTTAAAGAAAATTTGGTTTGCAAGTTGAAGAAGAGCCTCTATGTGATGAAAAAGGAACCTCATCAATGGTATAAGAAGTTTGATTCGTTTATGTTGGACCATGGTTTTAGAAGGCTAGATGCTGACCATTGTGTTTGCATTAAGAAGTAGGACCAAGAAAAGTATATTATGTTATTTCTATATGTGGATGGCATGCTAATTGTTGGGCATCGTAAGAACATGATTAACAAGTTGAAGAAGGATTTGGGCAGTCAATTTGCAATGAAGGATCTGGGTCCAACACAAATATTATGCATGATGATCATACGTGATAGAAAGAGAAAAAGGTTGTGTCTATCACAAGAAAATTATATAGAGAAGGTGCTTAATAGGTTCAACATGAAGGATTCCAAGCTAATTGGAACACCTCTTACAACCACTTCAAATTGAGTGTTGATTTGTGCCCTTGCAATGACAAGGAGGAGGAGGAAATGAGTAAATTCCCCTATGCTTAATAATTTAGCAACTTGATGTATGCCATGGTATGTACCCACCCAAACATTGCATATTCAGAGGGAGTAGTGAGCAAGTTACTTTCCAACCTAGGAAAACAACATTGGCAAGCAATAAAGTGGATTTTAAGTTATCTCAAGGGTACTAGCCATTTCTTTTTATGTTTTGGTGATAATAATATTTTGCTTGAAGTATTTATAGATGCACATATGGACGGATATGTGGACAATAGAAATTCCATCGATGGTTATTAGTATACATTTGTAGGTGCATCAGTGTATTTTGTATCTAGGCTACAAAAAGTTGTATCTCTCTCCACAATTGAGGCAAAATACATAGCTGCATCAAAGGATTGCAAAGAGATGTTATGGATTGATCGAGTCCTCGGAGAAATGGGAATAAAATAGGACAAGTATGTGTTTCATTGTGACAATCAAAGTGCCATTCACGTGGCGAAGAGCCCAACATTTCACTCAAGAACCAAGCACATTGATATAAAGTACTGATGGATTCAACAAGTGTTGGAAGAAGGGAATGTTCATCTAGAAAATATTCATACTACTAAGAATATTCCTTACATGCTCACTAAAATTTTACCAAGATACAAGAAAGATATTTGTAGAATCTTGGCAGGCTTGGCAGTAACTTGATGCAAGATTTTTAGATGAAAAACAAACCAGAGCCTCCATTTAGTTTCAAGGGGGAGAATGTTAGTTGGTGAAGCTAAATTACAAAATTTACTGAATTGTACACTGACTCACCCCCTATTTCCATTTAGATCTGCAATTGCAGTTGGTATTTGAAAATTTAGAGGTTTCTCTATGAATCCATCCTCCTACCAACAACAAGAAAGTCTCCAGGTGTTGTGTATTCGAGAAAAAAATTCTAATTGTATTTTATGAGTTGTTGATTGAATTAGTTGTCTTTGCACAAAACGCTGAAGAGATGTTGGACTTTGGTCGGATATTGTTGGACTTTGGTGTTGTCATTGATGCAAGCAAGAAACAAGATAAATGACAAACAAGAAACAAGCTTGATGTCAAACAAGAAAATGCTGATGAAGAAGAAAGTTTAGAAGTTTGTTGTTACAATTGATGATGTTGAGAAAAAAACTAGTTTGAATAAATGTATAAAAGTATATGCAAGCTTCAAAAATATCAGAAAGTTCCTCTCTATATGAACATAACCAAATTGAAGAAGTATATAGAGAAGAAACATGAAAGTTCAAGAAGTGTGCAAATCCCACAAAGACATGGGACTCATATGCACATATACCACCAAGTTAATGGACATAAGTGTGCAGAACCCCATAAGGTTGAATTATCAATAAGGTTTACAGTGACAAAAGATGAAATGAGGTGGTTAGCATGATCAATAAGTAAGAGAGTTGGGCATCTCTAGATTTTAGGAATCCCAACTTGTGGACACATCTCTTGAGAAAGAAAAATATAAATAAGCAAGAGATGGAAGTACTGATGTAAGCTTGAAGACGAAGAAGATATGATATTTTGATTTAGAAATCTTGTAATTCTAGGGTATCAATGGATCTTTGATCTAAAAGAAGTTTATGCAACAGATAGGTAAACTGAGCAAAATCATGAATAAGAACAACCGACAGTGCGCAAATTAAAAGGATTCCTTGTACGCGGATGTGTGAAGAGAATACATAGTGAATGACACATATCATAGAAGTGTGAAAGAGTTGATAGTGTGAATATCACAGATCTCAAAAGGCGTAGATCATAGACCTTAGAAGTGACAACGTGTTGATAATGCTAAGTGAAGAATATAACAGACACATATGCAGATATAAAAAAACGTAGACATAGATATAAGAAGATGCAAACAAAAATATCAGATGATACAAACACAAAAATCAAAAGACACATATGTAGATTAGAAAAGACACAAGTTGTAGTTATTTTATAATTTGCTCATTTCAGGGTGGTAGGAAGGGGAAATAAAAGGGAGTTGGTGCTTCCTTCTAGTAGGTGATGGAGAACATAAGGAAAGGAAGTTGGTTCTTCCATCTAGTTGGTGATGGAGAGTGTAGAAAAGGAAGTCACTAATACATAATATCAAAATTGCGACGGTTTTTCGTCTCAATTGCGATAATAACAGTCGCGATGTTTTGTGGCACTTATTTCATGGATATAACGACAAAATTTATAATCCATCGATATAGAGACAAAAACTGGCCACCACGTGTCTTCTATATGGTGCCCTTGGAATTGATTTTTTTAATTCATTTTTCTAAGTTTCGTTGCTCTATTGACAAAGTTGTCGTCCCCATAATGATAAAAATATGGCCAAAAAATGTTACGCAAAATTTGGTTTCCACGAAAAACCGTGGAACACATTCGACGAACGTTTGTCTCTCTATCGACGAATTCTAGAATTTGAACAGAACTTTCTTCCACGCATTCGTCGCTCTATTGACAAAGTTGTCGTCCCTATAACGACGAAAATATGGCCAAAAACTGCTAGGAAAAAATTTGTTCCCACGTAAAACTGTGGAACACTTGCGATGAACTTTTGTCTCTCGATCGACGAATTCTGGAATTTGAACATAAATTTATTCCATGCAAAACCGTGGAAAACCAATCACTTTTGACAAAATCTGCAAGTTGAATGGTAATCTTTCCACGAAACGTCGTCTCTATAGTGGCAATATTCCTAGAAAGCCACCCCAGGTTTCAACATTTTTGCATTACCTGCAACGAAAGTTCGTCGATATTGAGAGGAAACCTTGAGGTTTCAAAATTTTTTTAAAAAACCGTGGAAAGGTACCTTCCTTTCCACGGTTTTGGATCCTCAATAAGTGCTTGTGAAAAAAATTGTACTATATTTTAAAGATAAAGAAATGGATAAACAATAACACAGGAAAGGTGATTTATAGAAAAGAAATATATCAGGAAAGTAAGATATGGGAAAAACATATTGAAGTAAAAGGGAAAAAATAAATGGGAAGTTCAGGGGGGAGGTCAAACGGTGTTAACTGAATCTAAGAAATAAGGCATAATGATTTAAAAAGTACCCAAAGTGGCCCTAAGCACCCTAATTATTGCCTCAAAATCTGTTTTCCCATTAGGATGCACAAATTCATAATAATTGGCTAAAATACATAATTAGAGGCTAAAGTGGCACCACTTAGAGCGGATTCTATGATAAGGTAGGAGGGTACATCTATAAAAATACCATCAATAAAATACATTGTAAGCACCACAAGGATCGCATAAACATTAATTAAATGATATTCTAGGCACAACTGAGAGCTGATTTCTATGATAAGGTAGGTGGGTACATCTATAAAAAATATCATCTATAAAAGACGTAGGCACCACTGGGCTCGGATCAACTTATTGTGATTCGAAATTAGGTTAAGCCCATTGGGGCTTAAATATCCCACAAGGGCTTGGAAGGATGCCCACCGAGCTTGGAAGAAGCCCGTAGAGGCCTGTAGATACCCATAGAAGCTTAAAGAATCCCACAAGTCAGAAGTAAAGGAAGCCCATGTTTTGAAGATGAAGGGAGCCCGAGGTTTGAAGACTGAGGAAGCCCGCAGGTGTAAATGAAGCTAGAGAAGGTCAAGCCTGCAATTTCTGGAAGAGATGAAAATGAAAAAATGACTCTTCTTATGCAACCACCTCAAGCATGGCCAAAATCGGTCAAATTTAGTACAAAATATGCCCAAAAGAAAAAAAAGTCCCTTGAGCACATGATAGGAAAGAGACATGTTAATCAACAAAAAATTGACAACTTATTTCTATTCTTTTACTATGCATCATCTCCTATAACAAAAAATTCATCGTAGATAACCTTTTGGCATTGATCAGAAGCAAGTTGCACAATTGAACATGCAATTTGTAGTTTAGAAACCATATCATAATTTCCTTGGAAAAACTCCTTTTGAAATATCATCACTTGCTCTACTACATGTGAAGAGCTACTAGTGATAATTCATTATACTACAAAAAACATAAGGTGCATTGAATTTGTCTTTATTGAAAAATAAAAAAATAACTCAACCCCTTGGGAAAAAGAGTAGTTGTTCACTTGGAAAATCTGTGTAGGATCTTTGTAGTGCCAACTGGTGGTAAGTTATTTTGATGTTGCTCATTATTGGAAGAGGTGAATATGAAAAGTTGATCCTTCTTATGCAACCACCTCAAGCATGGCCAAAATTGGTCAAGTTAGTATCAAATATGCCCATAGGATAAAAACAGTCCCCTAAGCACATGATGGGAAAGAGACATGTTAGTCAACAAAAATTTGACAACTTATTTCTATTCTATTACTAGGAATGATATCATGTAGCAAAAAATTCATCATAAATTACCTTTTGACACTGAGAAGTAGGTTGCATAGTTGAGCATGCAATTTGTAGTTTAGAAACCATATCATAATTTCCTTGGAGACACTCCTCATGTAATAACATCACTTTATCTGCTACCTTTGAAGATCTAGACATATGAATTTATGGTCCACATATGTGCCATGCAACAACTGAAAGTTTATCATCACAATAATCAGAACGTGTAAAATAGTGCAACCAATAACCAACGTTAATAATTTAAAGTGCCATTTAGCATATGATTTCTAGATATGTGTATGTGATAACATAGATATAAAATGATAACTTAAAGAAAATTTAGTGCCAAGCTAACCATAATGTTATTATCATTCACTCGATCTTGTATGTAAGCTCTGAAATATAAAATCATCAAGTCCCTTACCATCACCCAGCTCTCAATAGCAATAATTAGTACTAAGAAAATCCAAAACAATACTCAGTAAAATAATGTCAGAATTATATCACTGTGCATTCAGAGATGTAAGGTTCCAGATCTCAGTAAAAAATCAGACTTACATTTACCCAGAAAACTATTGTGAATAGAGCAGAAAACTAATCAAATCAATAAGATATATTTTAGAAAAGACACCACCATCTAAATAGTTTGAAATACTAACTTGTTTTCTATTTTGAGTGTGCAGAGAAGGCAGCTAGGGCATATGAGGTCTGCAATACATATTGCAGAACCGTGTTTGATAAAGGAGAGGGCTCGGATTGTGGGAGCAACAGGTCTGCATTTTTAGGGTTTTACACATAAATTCTTTTTTAGGGATTTGTTTTTTGATAAAATAAAAGTTACAAAAACACATAAAAATTAAGTCTAAAACCTAAGAGAAACACAAATAACCTAAGAATAATATTTACAAGTATACAACTCAAAAAATTTAGTTTTGAAAGATAGATGAACAATTAGGGTTTGAAAAATTAAAATTTCTTAACCTATGGTTTCATCATGCTGAAATTATAGGAAGAAGGGCTGAAAAAAGCCTAATTTCTTCTACGTGATTTTTCTTCTATTTTTCTACGTTACTAAGAAGCATTTTTGTTTTATGTAGAAGGTTTCCTCCTAGTTTGGATGATAGTCTAAAAGTAGTTATTTACTATTGGTTGTATCTCTTGTATCTTAATAAAATGAAATAGAATTTAAATATAAAGACAAACACATTAAGGATAAAGAACACATCAAAACCCTTACCTTATCATTGTCCTTTCGCTAGATCCATTCTCCCATACAACTTGATAAGAGTTGTACACGAGATGCATTTCCATCACCAAGACCTGCATAAATCATGAAATACAGAATTTTTATATGAGTAAATAATATATAAGCAAATAAACAGTGATTTAAATCCTACTACAAAGTCCTGTCGAAATCAATAAACCATGAAATGTTAAATTTATTAACAATTTTTTAAGAAATAGACATGCATTTAAAAATTTACAACCATCTTTAATACATAGTAATAAAATATTATTTATACCTTATTGAGCTCCTCTCTGTTTCGAGAATACTTTTATATTCTCTACCGAACAGGGCCAACCACACGAAGGTGGAAGCTCATATGGCACCTTCCCCCCCCTCACATCGCTCTCAATTCTCCATACCCAATAAATGATGTTGTTTACATAGAAAACATACAAACATTCATGCATAACTAGGCTAGTCATCAGAACATATAAACATAAAAACATTGAAGCATAATGAGGTAATTCATATAAACAATGTTTTAGACTAACAACATCGATATACATCCAAATACAAGTCATATGTTTATACATCTACTTTTTCTTTGATTTCTAGTTTTTTGCATTGTAATAACTGACGATAATTGGGATATTATCATCATCATTTGGTGGAATATATACAAGACCATGTCCTGCTAGTGTTTGTGTTTCCATGTTCTCATGTATCATACTTCTTGTACGTCGTTGAGTAGGGTGTTGAGGCAGTTCTAAAGAGGCGTGATATGCAACAACAAAAATGGGCATATCGATATGTTGAAATATTATTGAAATTAATAGTTCATCATTTGATTAAAATTACAATATTTCTCTTTACCTGTCCGTGTAGCTGTGACAACTGGTGTGTTAATTGTTTCTCTACTTGCTAATTCCTCTTGCGGTTCACTCTCCTGAGCTTCACGGTCTTCTATTGAAAGAAGAAAATTTATAAGCATACGTTAGGAAATAAATATCTAATAATCATAGTAGATATTTCTATTTCCAAAGCACACATACCAGAATGGCCACTCTGCTCTCCACTATCATGGGACATGCACACCCCAACATCAGCTGGTACGTGATGAGTACCGCTGGATTCACTGTTGCGGTTGCACTGTTGCTTAAACGAAAACATAAATATTTAGTTATGGGTGATATAATAAAAAATGAATAGACTTTAATAGTATACTGCAATGATGTCCTTATTCATTTTATTTACCTGCATCTGTGTCATTAGGGAGATTGGAGTCAGCCCCAAGCTTTTCCGATATTCAATGACACTTTTAAAGCCATACTTGAAACCAAGCTTTAGGTCTTCCTCTGTGGCAACATCTTGGAACGCATTTCCCTACAATGCATAACACATATAAAATTTCCAGTATCAAAAACAGATATTTGTTCGCTACTTTCAAATAAATATTCCCCATAGTTAATCATTTAATTCTTAGGATTCAGGCTCTTAGTTTTCTATAGCTACCCTGGCCTAGTCTTTGTTGCCCGTGCTTTTCCACTCTAGCCTTGGTTGCTTTGGAGGTGTCCGGTAGCTTATATATGAAAATTTTGAAAAACATTAGATATTAGAATTCTTGCTTAAAACAAAAAAGAAAAAAAAATGAGCATATTTCACTAAAAAGATGATATGTGTTCTACCTTGCTTTTCCAGGCCGTGGTTGTTTTCCTTGTCTTTTTAGCAAGTTCTCCTTTGCATCCTCTATGAGTTCCTTCCACTCTTTCTCCAGAACCATGGGAGGGCGCTAATGCTTGAGGTCAAGTTGCAATTTATCCCTATATTGGGCCTTGGTATATTTTAAATTCTCACCGGCTAACTTTGTAACCACTTTCTTGTTGAATGCATTGCCGAACAATTTTACCATGTGGTTTATCAATACATCTCTCTTTGTGCTATCTTGGCCATTCCACCGTGTGCGAATGGTGGGGCCAAACAACTCCAAAGCTTTATCATTCAAATTCATGTAGAAAACATTGTTTTCTACAGAAACGTGTAATCCATTAATTTATAATAATTTCAGCGTATGTCCATTTCAATTTCATGATTAAAATGAATAAATTCATTAATAAATACCTGCAATATTTTGAGTCTTGATTGGAACACAAGCGTCATCCACCAGAAAGGTGAGATCTAGTGATCTGGTGCTTTTAACTCTTGCTGCTCCACAAAAAGTTTCCTGGTCATCTACAGTAGGTTCATCTTCAGAGTCATGTGGAATCCTAGGCTCCGTCTCATCATGCTCCGACATGTCATGCTGATCAAAATCGGTGCCCTCATCAATGGATTTGAGGCCAACTGGAAGAGTGTTAAAAATCCTCGTTGGTACATTTCTTTGTCGGCATTATTGCTGCATTGGAGCATCACTGCTACCTATACCAGTCTCGGCAGTTTCTCTAGTCAGAGGTTGTAAAAACTCCTACAAACAAAAAACTTTACTTTATGAGATCACTTGGAAAAATAGAAAACATAATATCAGATATGAAATCATGTCATAGCTTAAAAAAATATCTGAAGATGCCACTTACCCTCATAAGATTTTATTTGTTCTTTCAACTCTTCAATCCTTTCCTTGATCTCCCGTGTCATGGGCCTTATGCAAGCCAAGGAAATCATTTCTATGTTTGCCTTTTTAAGGGCCTTCTTTATAGTATCCATAGGGTCTATGGAATAGTAAATTTCATCCTCAAGCTCTTCATCACCCAGATCAAGTGCACTGGACTAAATTCATCAAACAATAAAATTAAGAAAAATAATTTTAACATCATTCAAACATTGTTATTGTAATGAAATTTAGTTACTATTAAGAACCAACACTTACCTGATGCGATGTTGTGGCTGGTGGCTGTTGAAATATTGTAACTTCGAAGAATATTCTATATGTATCTTTTGTGGTCCCCGATGGTCCTACCGAGAGAACCACGTGTATTATATTGTACCCCGATGCTTCTAATAGGAATAACTAATAAGAGTCATGAGTTAGTCCCCTCTAATTGTAAAGATGGGTCATTAGCACCCCAGTGTGGTTACTTGAGCCTACATGTGTAACTCGAGCCTACATGATTTAACTCGAGCCTACATGTCGAATGAGTTAATTCAAGTGAACAGATGAATATAAATAGAGGTTTGGTGCTCCTCATTTGAGACACACACACGCTCTCACTTGTGTAGCGCATTAGTGGAGAAGAGAAGAGTAGCTAGAGAAGGAGGAGGATCAGGCTTCGATCTCCTTGTTGGTTTTACCTTTTATCTTTTTGGGGCATCTATATTGAGGAAGATTTTGCTGGGTTTTTCCCTTTAGGGTTTTCCTAGGATAAATCTTTGTGTTCCTTTTGTATGGTTGTGCTTGTCTATCTTTCAGTGATCCTGTTTATATGCTTTTGTTATGAATTTGAAATGAAATACTAATGATCTAGCTTAGCATATGAAAATTTAACATGGTATCAGAGCCACCCTGAAAGAAGACATTGTGCAGCTACATAATCTAGGGCTTCTTACTTTTTGGGTCTCTATCCACAATCTATCAGCAAAAGAAGGCTAGACTGTCTCTCCATTGAAGGGTGCATCTTTCTGTCGAAGCGGAATTCGATTCCGAGCATTTTCAGTTTCGGTGCAGATAATTAGGGCTTTCTACAAAAGAGGAATTTTTGAGTGAGCCCGACATAGGATTGTTCTCCTCATCAAAATCGGATTTTAGAGACCTAGATCAAAAAATTTGGTTGGGTGAAACTCCGGGAAAGTCAAACCCTAGTTTGATCCCGAGCTAGAAAAACCCTAAATACTAAAACTGCTACGTTTTGGTACATTAGTTATAGTGTGATATTGGTGAAGGATCAGGATCTAAAAATTGAAGAGGACAAATCTAAAATCCTGATGTACAGTGTGTCAAAAATTCAGTCTCAGATTCGCTATATTTTGGGAGATATGATCCCTCCAAGTTGGGGTTCCAGCCTCTTCCAGAATTCATCCCTAAACAGGACACCTAGGGTGAATTCATGTAGCTTGGGCTACAGAGGTCCAAATGGAATTCCTGAAGATGTTACAGAAAGAGCATAGAATTTAATTTCTGTGGTCCAAATTTGAGAACCAGAAGATGAAACAGTGACACGTGGTAGGCCGTACAACTTCGCTGTTTTGAACAGTCTTGTAACAGGTCACCTTGGGAAAAGGATAATAAATCCCAATTGGTAAAACCAATTCTGATGAAACATGTGGTATTGGATCAGGGAAATGCGAGGTTACCACAGTGAGAAATTTCAGACATAGAGGAGTAGTATTTTCAGAGATATCACAGAAACAGTGACAGGAATGTCTGTAGAAGAAATTGGAAAACTAGGGCTTACTGTTCCGGGAGCTTCCCTCTACTGTTTTCAAAAAAGGAGTACATTGGACAGCTCCATTTGAAGAGATATATATTTCTATCCAATCAGATCTGAAATATTCCAAGTTTTGAAAATTAGGGTTTCTTTGACAAACCCTAGATCAGCCAGCTCCGGAAGCAGGACAGACACCTCAAATCGGTAAGATCTAATCTTTTGCTATTTGCATTTGAGGTTATCATTTCAAAGTGATCTATCACATTAGCTTGATGATAATATTGATGAAGTTGACACCTTCCAAGCATGGAAGTATTTGATCTCTTTGAAGAAAATGAGTTGGACGCCTACATGAGTAGAGAGGTTACAGTTTTGAAGCTCAAAGCCTTACACCAGAAGAACTTGGTCAAGGCCAAGAAGATCATGATTGATTCAGTCACGGATCAACTTGTACCACAAGTGTCTTCCCTAAAGACACCGAAAGAGATGTTTGATTCCTTGACCAAGATAATTGAAGGAAAGAACATACATCGGAAGATGACCTTAAGAAACAAATTGAAGAGGTAAAAGAAGAGGTGAAGAATGCATAAGTGGTGATAGCCACCTTGAATGACCTCCCAGGATCGTGGGATTCATTCATGCGAAGAACGTATTCCAGAAGGAAGTGATTACTTTCAGCTCGACTCATAAGAAAAGAAGAAGAAGATGGGAGCAATTGAATATCAAGCTCTCACCATTCAAAGAAGATCCCTCATGCGATGAGGAATATGAAGAACTCAAGAACCTCTTATTCATATTATCATTTGGATAAGAAATGATGATTTCATGAATGGAGAAGATGATAAAGCAGAATGATCAAGATGGAGTCTACCCATGAAACAAATAAAAGATAAGTATTCAATTGTCATTTCATGATATTGTTTTGTTATACATTTGATTATATTCAGTTGATGTGTTATGCATGATAAATTGTTTGCATTAATGACTGTATACTACTAATATGCATGTGATGGGTAAGTAGCTCATGGTGCTATACAACCCTCCATTGATACTTATTTAGAATGAAGCCTCCTTGCTGACATATTGGATTAGTGCACAATCTCAATAATGTCATGATAGAAATGGAAGGCATCTAGAAAGTTTCTATGAGATATGGATGAATGTTGTATTGGCTAAACAATTGCATGATGCATAAGAATTTGTCGTTATGCATATTTTTTATGAAATAGTTCTAACTATGCAACTGGTGCATTTGAATTGTAGGAAAGGTCCTGTACAACCTCCTACAAGAAGGATGAGACTTGTTCCGAAGAACAAGTGATGACAATTCAAGATTCACTCCAATAAAATCTGAAGCTCCCAGGGTCAGAGACACCATGATGGAAGAAAAAGCTTCAGCGAGCAGTAGATCCACCTCGAAGGATGAAGACCACCATGGGTACGAGAGATAGCTCAAGATGAAGAAAATAATGCTATGAAAGAAGCTATGATCAAAGAATAATAGTTGATCATGGGGAATGATGTATATGATATGATTTCAAGACATAAAGGGAAATGCGTAGTATCCTCCATATGGATCTACAAGAACAAGTATACAAAGCAAGGTTCGTGATTTGCCTCAGAAAGAATAGACTATGACATGACATACTCTATTGACTAGTATATGTCAAGCATAGAACCACCTGTACAAAATGTAGAGGGAAGATGATACTCCACTTCAAGGAGAGTGACTACAGAAGATATCTGAGTTCGACATGGTACGCCATGATGGATAGTTTCGTAGTGGATCGAGACTTTACTAAGGGTAAAGTGGGTTCCAACCTTCAAAGTTGAATGCAGAAGACTAGGATATGTTGATGATTTGACAAGATGAACTCATGGAATATGTTATGATGAAAGAATACTAGAATGATGTTTGGGATATAGTACTCAAACCAAAAAGCAAGAATGTGGTATCTTACAAATGGATTTGCAAGATAAAATATGTCGCTGATAGAAGTAAGGAAATACTTGTGGCTAGAGGTTTCTATAAGAAAGAGGGAATTAATTCTGAAGAGACACTTACTCCAGGAAGCAAGGTACACTTCCTTTAGAACTATGATGGTAGTTGCTTCCATGATGAAGTAAAGACAATCCTTCCTTAATGGTATGATTGGGGAAGAGTTTTACATCGAAAGGATTTGAAGTTGAAGATAGGTGGACTCATATATGTAAGTTGAAGAAGGCCCTCTATGGCATGAAGCAAGCTCCCAGAGCTTGGTATGGAAGGATAGACAGTTTGCTGTCAATTATGCGCTTTACCAAGAGTAAAGCTGTTCCTAACCTTTTGTTGACGAAATTGTCATTGATGCCAACATGGATGCCACCATTTTGCTTGAAGCCTTGGTAGACAATGGAGAAGCCCATGAGCTTGATGACCATGGATCACATTATTGAAGCCTTTGGAGCCTCTGCATGCTCGATGGTATCATTGATCACTCGGTGAAGCCTTGCACATGATTAAGATGCTCTTGTGCCCTTATATATTGTGGATATCTTGGACATGTTCTCCTTATCTCTTGAAGAATCATTTGATGGTCATGGTTTGTTGGTGTATCCCTTCTTGTTGCACTCATGGTGTCCTTGCTGAAGCTCATGACATGATGGAGTCCTTGAAGAAGCCCTCACGCACATACAAATGAAGCCCTCTTGAATTTGATAATCACATGATGTATGGTGGAGGAGCCTTTGGACATGCACATGGATCCTTGTTTAACCCACAAGCTTGATGAAGACTTGGTGGTGTCCTCATTGCCTTGTTAAGAAGTTCCTTGTGTCATGATGGTAGTGACTTATCTCTTGGTAGAGACCTTGGTTGGTGATGTAGCCCTTGGTGCCATAAAAGTACTTGAAGATGCCTTCAAGATGAATTCAAGTCAAACCTGAGGATCTACACAAATTGAAGAAATTAAGGGTGAAGGACCATGTCTTTGCAAGCAAGACCCTCATAGAGAGATAGTCCTCGTCAAGCTCTCTCTGTTGATATGTGGAATGTCAGCTAACTCCTAATGGTTGAAGAGATATTGAATTTTAAAGTTGACTTGGCATTTTTAACCCATCACATGGGAAGGTCAGCTAAAGAAAGGGTTATTTAATTAATTTTTATATGATATTTTTCAACCTTACTCCAATTTGTAAGGTCGTTCTCAACTTGAAGGGTCACAATCTAAGGGACACGTCCTTATGAAAGGTCATTAAAAAACCCTATGGACGGCTCTAACAAAATCATTAAAATGTTTGACAAAATGAAGTGTAGGTCGGCTCTACCAAAATTAAGATAAAAAAAAAAAAAAATTGTTATTTTATGATCAAAGCCGGCCCATAAATAGTTTCATAAAAAATTATATTTTAATAAGAGAGGTCGGCTCATATTTTGTTGAAATCTAATATAAATACCCCCCACGTTTTCATTTTTTGGAGGTGTGAGCTCTGCAATTTAATGAAGCAGCCGCAACAAACTCAGGAAATTTTTTGGGAAGCAGAAGATCAGAATTTTTGGGGTTTTATTGAGGTAACAACAGAGAGAGATCCGAATCTTCCACAGCAGCAGCAGAAGAATAACTTGCAGACCCGAATTTCATCCACAGTGATTTTTTTTTTTGGTTTTTAAAAGACATCTTCAATCTGTTTTTGCAAGGCTTTTCTTCAACTCTCACAGTCCGAATCTCAGTGATTTTTGTGGGTAATTGTGTGGGGATAGCAGCTGGTTGAAGAAGCTACAACAAGTCATCTCTCTCTCAAATTTCGGCCTGTCTCTGTGTAGAATTTCTGTGAAGGACAATAGCCACAGTTAAAAGTATACACCAGTTTTGAAGTCACGGTTCTGCAATCACTGTGATATTTTGACTTAAGGTATGTAATCTGATATGGTGTTGATAATATGCTTGTTAACAGTAGTATATTGATTTAGAGGATGGTGAAGTGGAGAAAGATGTTGAAAGGACTGTTCGAGAACATGGGCTCATAAAATTGTATATGCCCTCTTCTTCTTGAAATAATTTCAACAGAACCATTCACATGGAAGCCTGTACGAGTTCCTATGAATATCATCTATGTTGGAATGAGTGTTGCGAGTAATTTCAGGTGTGAACAGTAAATGCAATGATTAAGATGAAGACATTTTTACCTCTATAGGCTGCACAACAAACTTGGAAGTATGATATCAAGGACGCAGTAAGACATATCTCTAATTTTCTAGGAGAGAAGAGGTTGTAGCAGCATCAATAGTATTTCTGGGTTATCTGTTGATTGAAGATCAAGTTGGGTTTTATCCTTCTCTGACTACAAGCTAGGCAGCCACAGTAAAATTTTTTCAGCAGCTACAGTAGATGAAGCCCTCCTTCACGTTGAAGTATACATACTACGTGTACGTGGTTGCATGTGCTAAAACTTGTCAGAAAGTCAACTCGTATAAGGCAACTGAAGTTTACATCTAATGTCACAAGTTGATACAGGCAGGCTTTAGAGCAGCAGTAAGTAAGCATGTAGATGTTGATCCTAGTTGAAGACCTTAATATGTTCAAGGGTGATAAAGTGTCATGTGTTCTGTATATCATCTGAATAGAAGTAAACCCTTGAATATCCTTAATCCACAGCAGAAGACCTGACTAAGAAACAAGTGAAAAAGAAAATGATGATAGAATGTTGATATGAGAATGAAGTAATTATGGACAGAGTTGTAATGATGTAATTTATGTCATGATGGTGTGGAATGAGAATTGTAAACTATGGAAAATTGATTGCTTAAGAATATTGAGCTATCTGGAATAGAATATCTGGACTATATTGTGAATACTGTCCTAGGGGTTGAAAGTGTTGACAGTCTGTTGGCAATTTTAATGACAAGCTAAGTCATGACAAAAGTCAGATTGAATTCTCTAATTGTTCAAGCATTGCTTGAAGTTTTTACATGTCAGTTGCTGGGTTGAGTTGGAAGATCTCTCAGGAATTGTAGAATGATGAAATAAGCTGATAGTATATGAATAGATTAAAATCTACATGCTGCCTTTTGTTTCTGGTTGTTTATCAATCATTTCTAGCTCTGAAAACAGATCCAGATTTGCTTGGGAATGAAATGCATAAGCTGTTATGACATCTTTATGTGACAGCCAGATAATGACATACATTGTCTTGCCAAGATTAATGACAGCCATTTGAAGTTTGATCAAGATATTGTCTTGACAGTAAGAATGATAATCAGAGATTCATGAGCAGCATTATATGTCTTATTCCTTGATGACTTGGAATGATGAGCTGTGTTGACCAGCTGGAGAAGTACCGGTCAGAGGATAATTTGCAGCAACGTTTTTGGATCTAGCAGAGTTGATGTGTGCTGAGCAGAGATGATCAGCAGTGTTGATGATGACGAGCAGCAAAGATTGACCAGTAGATGATGAGAAGACTATTGCAGCAGTGTTGAGCAGCAGTAGATGAATGATGAGCAGTGTTACAGCTGAGTTGATGTGTCTGCATATTGATGAATTGATGTGACAGTGAACTGTATTGTAAAAGCAAGCTTGTCTTGCTTTTGAGGTTAGGATACCTCAACCCCTTCTTAGCAGGGTCTAAGAAAACCAGGCAGGGTCCTGGATCCAGAGTAGGTGCTCTATTTATCAGTAGGTGCTGATTTCACCTAACGGTTGTAGTCGGACCCAAATAATGTAAAAAGATTACAAATTCATATGATGTGGTGTTCTTCTGTGTTATGGCTCTTGATGGTTTAACTGCTTTTGATTTATGAATGATGATCTGGAAGATGTTTATGAAATGTTTATGATAGAGTAATGAATTGATGAATTAGTAGCTAACCCTGATAAACTGAGAAAAGGTTAAAATTGGCTGCTCACTGATTCACCCCCCCCCTCTCAGTGTCTACACCTTTATCTCAACGTTGTATAAGATGAACCTATCATCCTATTATTATATGTGGATGAATTATTCTTGGCAGGGAAGTAGAAACAGATCATGGAAAGAAAAAGAAACTAGCAGAAGAATTTGAGATGAAAGACCTTGGGTTAATGCACTATTTCCTAGGTTTGGAAATATGACAAAGTTCATGGTTTAGCAGGAAACAGTCCAGTGTTTCTCTTAGAACAACAAAAGCAGAATACATAGCAGATTGCTCTGCTAAGTTGTGAAGCCATATGGCTTTGAAAGCTGATATCAAGTCTCCTTGACCTAAAGATGGATACTACATTGATTCTATGTGATAACGAGAGTTGTGATAGCAGAGAACCTTGTGTTCCATCGTAACACATAGAAATTCGATATTTCTACATACAAGATAAAGATGCAGTTGATGATGTTTCAGTATTCCCATACTAAAGATATAGATGATGTTTCAGTATTTACATATTGTAGATGCAAATGATGGTGACTCCGTATTTCTAGACTGAATATAGAGGTGATGATGCTTTCAGTATTTCTATATTGAAGATATAGATGATGATGCTTTCAGTATTTACATACTAGAGATACAGATGGTGATAGTTCAGTATTCACATACTGAAGATGTGGATGATGATGTGTTGATGAAAACTCAGTCTCGAGTAAAGTTCGAACACTTTTTGAGACAAGATTGGTGTGGTTCGAAAAGACCTTCCCCGAAAGGGGGAGTAGTGATGTTGCAGTGGGATTGTATCATCCCTGGGAACTTGCCTTAAAGTGATCTGGAGACCTCGGTCTTCGAGAATGAAGACGGATTGTATCATCCCGGGACATGTGTCCAGAAGTGATCCGGTGACCTCGGTCATCGAGAATGTAGCAGGATTGTATCATCCTTGAACTTCGGTTCAGAACGGATCCGATGAAATTTAGTCATCGAGAAGGTGGCAGGATTGTATCATCCTTGGACTTCGGTTCAGAACGGATTCGATGAACTTCGTTCATTAAGAAGGTGGAAGGATTGTATCATCCTTGGACTTCGGTTCATAATGGATCCAGTGAACTTCGGTCATCGAGAAGGTGGCAGGATTGTATCATCCTTGGACTTCGATTCAGAACGGATCCGGTGAACTTCGTTCATCGAGAATGTGGCAGGATTGTATCATCCTTGGACTTCGGTTCAGAATGGATCCGGTGAACTTCGGTCATTGAGAAGGTGGAAGGATTGTATCATCCTTGGACTTCGGTTCAGAACGGATCCGGTGAACTTCGGTCATCGAGAAGGTGGCAGGATTGTATCATCCTTGGATTTTGGTTCATAACGGATCCGGTGAACTTCGGTCATCGAGAAGGTGGTAGGATTGTATCATCCTTGAACTTCGGTTCAGAACGGATCCAGTGACTTCGCTACTTGAGAACGTGTGTTGATCCCGTAATTCCTAGAGGAAGGATTGTCTGAGTTCCACATATGTGTTGATCCCATAATTTCGAAAGGAAGGATCGTTAGTAACTCCGTAAAGACCTAAATCCCGTAATTCCGAAAGGAAGGATCGTTGACTTGATCCTGTAGTTCCAATAGGAAGGATTGTCTGAGTTCCACATATGTGTTGATCCCGTAATTCCAATAGGAAGGATTGTGTGAGTTCCACAAATGTGTTGATCCCTTAATTCCAAAAGGAAGGATCGTTAGTAACTTCGTAAAGACCTAAATCCCGTAATTTCGAAAGGAAGGATCATTAGTAACTCCGTAAAGACCTAAATCCCGTAATTACGAAAGGAAGGATCGTTGGTAGCTCCGTAAAGACTTGATCACGTAATTCCAATAGGAAGGATTGTCTGAGTTCCATAGATGTGTTGATCCCGTAATTCCAATAGGAAGGATTGTCTGAGTTCCACAAATGTGTTGATCTTGTAATTCTGAAAGGAAGGATCATTAGTAACTCCGTAAAGACCTAAATCCCGTAATTCCGAAAGGAAGGATCCTTAGTATCTCCATAAAGACTTTATCCCTTAATTCCGAAAGGAAGGATCGTCTGAGCTCCACAGATGTGTTGATCCTGTAATTCCGAAAGGAAGGATCATTAGTAACTCCGTAAAGACCTAAATCCCATAATTCCGACAGGAAGGATCGTCTGAGTACCACAAACATGTTGATCCCATAATTCCGAAAGGAAGGATCATGTTGATGATGATGATGTTGATGTTTTGATGATGATGATATTTTCATGATGATGTTTCTCATCAAAAGATCAGAGTATGATGATGATCTTGTTGCTGATCGAAAGGACAAAGTGTTGAAGATGATGTTGCTGATCGAAAGGTCAAAGTGCTGAAGATGATGTTACTGATCGAAAGGTCAAAGTGTTGAAGATGATGTTGCTGATCGAAAGGTCAAAGTGCTGAAGATGATGTTGCTAATCGAAAGATCAAAGTGCTGAAGATGATGTTGCTGATCGAAAGGTCAAAGTGTTGAAGATGATGTTGCTGATCAAAAGGTCGAAGTGCTAAAGATGATGTTGCTGATCGAAAGGTCAAAGTGCTAAAGATGTTGCTGATCGAAGTAGTCAAAGTATTAATGATGATGAATACTGAAGATTGAATATGAATACTACATAATGTTGAAAAGCTTCCAATGATTTATACATGTGTTACCCTGATGATGCTGATGATGTCCTCTATCTCTCTCTTACTATTGTTGTTGTTGTAGAATACCCTTCTCATTAAGGGGGAGTGTTGAAATATTGTAACTTCAAAGAATATTCTATATGTATCTTTGGTGGTCCTCAATGGTCCTACCGGGAGAACCACGTGTATTATCTTGTACCCCGATGCTTCTAATCGGAAGAACTAATAAGAGTCATGAGGTAGTCCCCTCTAATTGTAAAGGTGGGTCATTAGCACCCCAGTGTGGTTACTTGAGCCTACATGTGTAACTCGAGCCTACATGATTTAACTCGAGCCTACATGTCGATTGAGTTAATTCAAGTGAACAGATGAATATAAATAGAGGTGTGGTGCTCCTCATTTAAGACACACACACACTCTCACTTGTGTAGCGCATTAGTGGAGAAGAGAAGAGTAGCTGGAGAAGGAGGAGGATCAGGATTTGATCTCCTTGTTGGTTTTACCTTTTATCTTTTTGGGGCATCTATATTGAGGAAGCTTTTGCTGGGTTTTTCCCAGGATAAATCTTTGTGTTCCTTTTGTATGGTTGTGCTTGTCTATCTTTTAGTGATCCTGTTTATATGCTTTTGTTATGAATTTGAAATGAAATACTAATGATCTAGCTTAGCATATGAAAATTTAACAGTGACTTCCCACAGTCACCCCGTACTGATCTACTTCTAGTGGGTTATTGTCAACGGTCACCTTGGACCGTGGAAGCAATAGGTGCCTTTCCACGGTCCCCACCCTGACATGATAAATCAATCAATAATTCACCATAAGCACAGAAAAATGAGAATGCCAACAATGGAAATCGAATGCTAATAGAAAAAATCAAAACATTTAGTTATTATATTTAACACTTACCTGATGGAGCATAGAGTGTGACCTTCCACGATCACCCTCGACCATGGAAGTAGTAGGTGCCTTTCCACCGACGCCACTCTGACACAATAAATCAATAAATAAACGTTATGAAAATAATTGTAACATAATAAAAAATGAGATATTGCAATAATATTATTTTTACCTTAGAAGTAAAGGACACATGTTTTGTTCCATGACGAACATGGGTAGACCCATGCCACAATGTAATAAGCATGTTGTCACACCGAAATATTTTGGGGTTGGAGTTTCTAGTTATTGTAGTCATATTTAGTTACTATATTTAGTTGAGTCAATAATTGGAACATCAACAAAAATGAGATATTGCAATAATATTTACTTTTACCTCCAATGGATAAGATACATGTTCTACTCCATGGTGATGAGCAGACCCCTGCCACAGTGTAATAAGCATGTTATCATATGGAAATATTCACAATAAGCATGAAAAAAGTGAATGGTAACAGTGGAAATTGAATGTTAACGAAAAAATCCCAACATTTAGTTATTATATTTAACACTTACCTGATGGGGCACAGAGTGTGACCTTCCACAGTCACCCTAGACCATGGAAGTAGAGGACACGCGTTTTGTTCCATGATGGCCATGGGCAGACCCATGCCACAGTGTAATAAGCATGTCGTCACATGGAAATATTCTAGGGTTGGAGTTTCTAGTTATTGTAGTCATATTTAGTTACTATATTTAGTTGAGTCAATTATTGTAACATAAACAAAAATGAGATACTGCAATAATATTTACTTTTACCTCCGAAGGAGGAGGTACATGTTCTGCTCCATGGGGATGAGCAGACCCCTGCCACAATGTAATAATAATGTTATCATATGGAAATATTCACAATAAGCATGACAAAAGCGAATAGTAATAGTGAAAATCGAATGTTAACTGAAAAAATTGAAACATTTTGTTATTGATGTCATATTTATTTACTATATTTAACATTTACCTCACGAGGCATAGATTGTGACCTTCCACGGTCACCCTGGACCATGGAAGCAACATGTGGCTTTCCACTGCTGCAACCCTGACAAAATAAATCAATCAATAAAAGTTGAGTAAATAATTGTAACATAAAAAAAATGAGATAAGCATAACAGTGTAATAAGCATCTTATCACATGGAAATATTCATAATATGCACGAAAAAAGTGAATGTCAACGGTGGAAATCGAATGCTAACAAAAAAAATCAAAACATTTAGTTATTGTAGTCATGTTTAGTTACTATATTTAGCATTTACCTGATGAGGCATAGCATGTGACCTTCCATGGTTACCCTAGACCGTAGAAGCCACATCTATTCGATTTAAGTTGTAATTGATCAACAACTCTTCACTTGGAAGTATTTTTTTTGTTGCACATACAAATATACGATGTTCTTCGCATCCCTCAAATTTTCAATTCGGTATCGTGTACTATTTATAAAGCCAACAATGTTTCCGGACGCTTTTGGTCTCCCATCAATATACATAGTCACCCCTTTGTTTTTATTGTGTTCTACTAGTTGTATATAATTTGCGGCAACTTCGTATCTCCTCATACTTCAGGTATATTGGACCAAGATCAACTAGTTATTGTATCTATATAATGGTCCGACATACTCCATCAATTCAGTTATAGTGCCATAGGTAGTATTGAGTGGTTTTTCTCATGGATGCTAATAGGGTGATGTTGGATCCGGAATCGTCTTATCACAACCCTGAATCGTCTTACACTTACCAAGACCATTTTCTTACCATTTCTACGGTGTTCTGCAACAGGGAAATCCTGAATTTGTTTGGTCATGATGGTATGGTTCAGGCCTGTTCTCTATCAAATGGGAGATGGATGGGTTCAAGGATGGCATTTGATGGGAAAAATTCCCATCATGGGTCATTTTGCACCTCAAATACATCCTATATTTCGTATAAATCCTTAGAAAATACAAAGTAAACAGTCAAAACCATAGTAGCAATATTCGAGTACGGATTCGAATACGATACAGAAAAAATACGTAACAAAAAAAATTCAAGTACGACTAAAATACGGGAATAGGCATCTTATAGATACAAAAACATGCAATTTTAATTTAAAAAAAAAGATTATACGATCATCATTCCGAAGTGTAACATGTCATTCATTATTCCTGTCCGAAGTGTAACATGTCATTCATTTTTCACCACTTAGTCTTTTTCCAACTTTATCATACACTTCTGAGTGATGATAAATTCATCAGAAGGTATAGACATGTTCTTTAATGAACTAGCTATCCATCCATGTTCTTAGTTTTTCTTATGGTGGCCACATGAGAAAAATATCATCCTGCCAAAAGAGGTAAACACATTACCTTGCATATCCAAAAATATGAAAAATTGATTGAGTGTTGAAAACAGGAGGTTGAGAGCCCACTTGGAAATGCACACCAGAGCCATCTCTTTAACTGATAAATTCATCAGATGTTATGGGTCCATTCTTTGATGATCTGAGCATCCACTCATGATCTCAGTTTTCCTTTGGGTGTTCACATGTGTGAGATATGAGTTTGCCAAAATGCCTCCTAGCACAGTAATGACTAAGGTCTGACAAAATTGACTAAGTGTTGAATTGAGCAGTTTGAAAGACCATTTTAAAGTGACTGTTAGAGACTGTGTGTTTGTCAGTAAGGTTTTAAGGTGACATGGTCTTGTTCCTAGTTGAGGTGGATACCTAGCCATACCCTCAGTTTGTTTAAAGATGGTCAAGATGTGAAAAATATAAGTCTTCCAAAAGTTAGAAAAGTATGTCTGTACAGAGGCGACCACACTAACTACCATGGTATATGCCAAACAGAGGCAAAAAGATATAAGTGTCGTTGAAAAATAATACTTGCATCAAATGTGTCTTTAAAGAAGAAAGAGATATGAGGGTCAATTTACTGGAGTCAATTCAAATTATATCCCATGAGTCCTAGGGAACTATACATTGTTCCAAAATCCAAACTAGTAAATGGGAAAATCTTGCAAAGTGTGTTGTAATTCAGGTAAAAGTGAGCATAAAAATAAAATAAAATTCTTGTTTAAAGGATAAATAGGTCTTAGGTTGAATTGTGCCCAGTCATTATAATTGCAGCTCCTATGGTACTCTACAAAATGTGTTAGACCCATAATAGAAAAAAATCATAAAAGCTTGAAAAGTGTGCCATAATCCATGTAAAACTGACCATAAAAGCAAAATTAAATGCATCTTTAAAGGAGAAAGAGGTATCACGTTCAAGTTTTGACAGAATCAGTTCAAATTATAGCTCATAGAGGACTGTGTTCTAGACCATTAAATATAATAAGATTACACAAGATTGCACTCTATAGAATGTTTCAGACATATAATAGAATAAAATAACAAAAGCTTGTAATTTGTGCCATTTTCGAGGTAAAACTAATTATTAAAGCAAAATAAAATGCTTAGAAGAAACATATCTTAGGTTCAAAGTTTCGATAGAATCGGTTGAACTAGTTTAGCTTATAGCTCCTACAGGACTTTGCACATTGTTCCAGACCATTAAATAGAATACAATTACAAAATCTCGCAAATTGTGCCATAATTCATAAAATTATACAAGAGCAAGACTAGCTTGCAGTGCTCAACCCATATGTCCTTTCCCTGAATTTAAGGAGGAGCTTCAGACACTCCAATAATAGAAAACCCTTACTAGATCCACTGATAATAGAAGCGATGGTAGCACAACAAAAAAATTATAATTTCAGTATCACTGTACCGAATCCGTATTGGTTTGGAAATTTGACGTATTTTTCCCAAATTCCTATGCTGCTAAGGTTAATGGGATTACATAATTCATTGGGCCCTTTGTTATCCTCTAGACTACGATCGGATTGCCTCCCCTAGGAACATCGGTATCCTCTGGATTGCGGCCGGATTGCCTCCACTAGGAACGCCGGTATCCTTTGGACTGGTATCCCCTGCTCCTCGATTTACCACTGCTCTTCTCATCAAATTACCAGTGCTCTGGATGCTGCTAATGAACTAGTGCACGGGAGTGAACTTGTTCGTTGTTGTTTTGCTAATGAGCTAGTGCGCGAGTGTTTTTGAATCCTACATTTTTTGTTTGTTTATTTGCATATTTTATATTTTGTGTTTTGTTTTGTTTTTTAATTTTTCATATTTATCTTTTGTTTAGTTTATTTTGGTTTTTTTTATTTGCATATTTTATATTTTGTTGCATTTTAAATTAATTATAGTTAAACAACTCTATGTTTTTAATTTAGTTTAGTTTAATTTAATTTAATTTAATTTAACTAGGATTTTGTCATAATTTGTATTGGTTGCATTGCTTATAGTGAGATCCTATACATAAGTCCCTTCAAGGACGAACGTGATGATGATGATGATGATGATGGCGACGACGATGAAGATGATGAAGATGATGGTGATGATGACAACAACGACGATGATCATCATCATCATCATTATCCTCATCATCATCCTTGTCATTGTCATCACCATTGTCTTTATCAATATCATCATCATCATCTTCATAATCATCATCATCGTCGTCGCCATCATCATCATCATGATCTTCTTCATCATCGTCATCTTCCTTATCATCGTCATCATAATCATCATCTTCATCATCAACGTCTTCGTTATCACCATCATCATCATCTTCATCTTCATCATCATATTCATCATCAACATCATCGTCATCCAATTCATCAGCATCTCCATTATCATTGTCATCATCTTCATCATCATCATCATCATAATCATCATCATTTTCATTATCATTGTCATCATCATCATCATCATCATCATATTCGTCATCATCATCATCAACATCATCTTCATCATCGCAATTTTAGGGGGAATTTAGTGAATGAAGACATCTACATGATAGGGGGAGAAGCCAATTGAGTGAAAAATTAAGGATTGCTCCTAACACCCATTCTAAGGACTAATTTGACAATTCAATATGATCTGACGAAGTAGTAAAAAAAAATACAACTTATTGGGCCCTGTGAAGCCTCCTGTTCTTAGATTTGTGCACATGAAGAATCAAGACTTATGGACCTAGTCCGGTGTCTTAAAAGAGGAAGATCCAAATTGAGCAGTTTGGTAGTTCCATAAAGTGCATTCTTTATAGGAGTGAATAATCACTCATAACCATTCTATTATAATGTTGGCGAAGCTTAGAACAATTTAGTGAAGACCAAGGTAAAGATCTTGTCATCACATCTTCATCATCATCATCATCATCATCATCTTCATCATCATATTCATCATCATCACCATCACCATCATAATCATCTTCATCTTCATCATCATCATCATCATCATCATCATCATTATTCTCATTGTAATCATCATCATGATAATCATGATCATCATCTTCATCATCCTCATCCTAGTCATCATCATCATCCTCATCATACTCATCCTCATCATCATCATCCTCATCCTCGTTGTCATCATCATCATCATCATTGTTGTCATCATCATCACCACCACCATCATTGATCATTCATCATTTTCATCAGCATCATCATCATCATCATCATCATTGTAATCTCCCTCTTACTAATCAACATCTTCATCATCGTCATCATCATCTTCGTGGGGTCTGTTAAAGGGATAAGTGTTGGAGGGTCGAGATCAAGGAAAAGCCAAATCGACAGCCTCGAATGATTCCGCTCGATAAACATGCGCAGAGGGAGAAACTTTTCCATATTGTGGAATGCGTTAAAAGGAGAAAGGATCGGACGACTGAAATGAAGGCAGAGATAGATCTGCAGTCATGATTAATTCTGTGATATGAACTAGCATGGATGGAGTTGAGATTTCGAATCACGAAAAGTGACAGCAGCTACAAATATCAATGGTCACGGCGTGAGGTTAGGGTTGATCGACGAACATGGTAAATTCCACGATCTGAAGGTGCTCAGTCGACTGAATGAGGGAGGATTGACGAAATGTTAAAGTCTCCAAAATTGAATGGTGCCTATGAAGGCAGTTAACTGATCAACAATCCACGTTGATTCTCCCGAATCGAGAAGTGCAGGTGGTTAAGGTTGGATCCTGGTGCAAAGATACTACATACCAAAGGCTCAGATTGCAAAGGAATCCTCAAACCCTCTGAGTATTTCTAAAATAGCGAAGAGGGAAGGCCATGTACACGTGTACGATGGATACAGGATGAGCTCAGATCAATGGTCTGGACTCTGGATCCATTCTTCCTAGTAAAGGTCGTGTCCTGGTCAGGTTTGGTATAGAAAGGATGTCCTCACCTACGAGCTGACCAATAATCATATCCTTCGACACCATTTGTGACACGCCTTAGGCGAAGATCATGTCCAAAGAATCACCAACCTTCCCGACTCCAGAGATCCGACACGTGGCTTATGTAGAAAACAACGTGAGATCATGAAGTTCATATCTTTGAAGCGACGAATCTGGCCTCTAGACTAAGCAAGGGGATGCGGCTAGCCGAAACCGTTTCGAACACAAGCATCAACGTAAGTGAAAAGGAAAAGAATGTCAGGTCCAAACACCGTGATCCATGTGGATAGCAATGCAACATCAAAGGAAGTGGCATGACTGGATTCTCAGCAGAAAATAGAGATCCCTACCCACGTGTCCACTCGTGCTGCCATTATGATGACCAGTCATCTCTGTATCCATCTTCATCTTCATCACCCTATATGAACACCACCTTCCCAGGCTGATTAAGATGCATAATATGAATCAGTAATTAGATACAATGCTCGAAGTGTTATTCTGCTAAGATATTTTGAGAATTATGAAAGAGTTGAAATGGCGATATGCTTTGAGAAGCTTGTCAGTATCGGGGTGTTAATGGTTGGTGAGCTTGATTCCATGCTCATCTGTCGCCTTGGTTTTTCACACCAGGAAAGCGCCAACCATCGAGGTCTAGATGTGAAGCACTTTGAATGTTTCCGGATAGCTATACATCTTGCTGCGTGGTGCCTGGGTTTTCTTGTCCTGGGAGTGTCCCCCCAGAAACCCTAGAAGAAATCATGGCTTCCAAAGTACGGGTACATGGTGACCGTGTTCAGCGGCAACCAGTAGGAGCGAATGCTCCACGAGGGCTTCACTTGTTGACCAATATCCTATCACGTTAGTTCATATTGTGGGTTTTAAAATTATAAAAAATCAAACCAATATATTGCAGGTATTGGGGGGATGAGGGGTTTAAGGTGGGGGTGGGAAGGGTGGTTTATAAGGATTGAGGTATAAAAAGGGGTGGGGAGGAGGTTTTATGTATTGGGAGGGGGTTTCAACAAAAAGTGTTTGGGTCAATATCTCTCGAAATTAAGGGTATTCTTTAATATCCCATGATCGCATGTGCTATGTGAGATGTTCACTAAGTGAAGTCCCCGTGGAATGCGAATGCTCATGCTGGGGTGGTGGGTGTCCAAAGTCTTCATCGCCTCATTTGTGAACTCTAGTTGCCAACTTTTTATGAGGTGGTGAGGAGGTGGAAGACACCCTCCACTGTATGACCTGTAGGAGAACCCGCGCCATGGGAAGTGGGGAGTACAAAGCTGCCCTTCTCCAAGTCCCCTCATACAATAGTATTACCAGGACATAGGGGGGTTGTGGAGAAGGCTAACCATGGAAAGGATATAAACTCTTTTGCTAGTCCGAAAACCATGCAGAAAGGTGCCTTTGAGCATGAAACACACACCTAGGGAAGGGCATGTTGCTGATTCGACAAACAAATGAGTGCTTGAGCCCAGTCAGCAGTGAGTCATCAGAAGCATCCTTAATGCCATTTTCATGACCTGCAAGCTTAGAAATAGAAGCACCGTGCTACCATCCAGACTGAGCACACATTAATTCCATAATGTCTGTTTTAATATATGTAAACCGTGGAAGTAGTACCACACTCTAAGTTGTTAGTAGTTGATTATGACTGTAAACAGTTTCATGTCCTGTTTCGAGGATTAGCCTCGGGGACTGAGATAGTATAAATTTCTCCCCACATAGGGGAGAAGGGTTGGGAATTTTCAATAGTAGAGGATCTCCATTGTAACGTGTTTCAAGCTTTCCAGATATGAATAAAATTGCAGAGGAATGATAATCCTTTCATGGCAGAGATTCCTGTGTCGTCTTTTTCTTCAATAAGTAACTTCTTTACATGAATATTTATCATGTTTTTCATTCCAGTTTGTATTTTCTTTTCATGTTTGAGAATTAGTGTATATGGGCCAGAATTCGTCTTGTACTCTCTTGGTCCATTGTTCAAGCATTTTTCGAACATTTTCTTCTAAAGTCATGCAAAATTCACCTTGGTTAGGTGCTTTGCATGATGGACTGTTTTCTCCTGTATGCTAATTACCTGCTAAATATCTCTAGATTGAAGGATGGATGACTATCTTTCCTCTGTCCGTAAACTTTCTTGATTCCTTACCTCCTGCAACATATTTCAAACCAGATTGTTGACTCCATTGCCCAATGGTCCCCTCCATGATTGTCCCACCAGAATTTATAAAAACAAACTTGTTCTATTCATAAATCTGACCTTCTGACTTGTCTTTGATTGAATATCTTGCGTATGAAAACTCTGTAGATAGTGAGAGATCCCTCTCTGACTATGTTGGGTCAGAAATACAGTCTAAAGTGGTTTTTGCTGTTACCACAGGATCTACCTTTCACAACTGGGTACGTTTTGGATGATAACATGTTCCTCTTCATTTAGTGTGACTTGTTCATATTTCACACCAATATTCTTGGTTGCATCAATCCAAGTTGAATAAAGGTGAATATATAGTAAACCATACTCTATCGATCTCTTAGGAGGTAAATCCAATAGATGTAGAAATCTATAAAAAAATTGTTTCTCATGGTAGACTTTCTTTTGAAGCTTAAGTTTCAGTGAATTAGCCACCAATTAGCTTACTTCCTATTGAGTTACAAGTGGTTTCCATTTTGATACATTGAGTTTCCCTCATCTTTATCATGATAATGGGGCTTGTGGTTGTTGTTGATATGTATATGTTCAATTAGCATTACTCATTGTATATCACATGGATGTAAGGATGAAAAATAGAACTTGGGGATGCATAATAACAACCCTCATTTTCATAGATAAGTTCATAAAATCCAAAAGCCAAAGAAAATATTTCAGGGTTACACATTACAATTTACAATTCTCATAAGGAAAAGAAAATCAATTACTTGAGCCAACTGTAGTTGTGGAAGCAAGATAGCTAAGACACCACCCCGTGAACAATAATGAACCATCGCTCCAACGACAACCATACCTGCAAATACCCAAGTTAGACCAAACCCTAAAATATCTAAGGAAAAAAACTCTTGAAGAGAATCTACAACAATAGAGTTTACCTCGAGTTGCCATGCTGATATTACCAAGGTTTCCATGCAAAAAACAATGAGACCACCCAACTATACAAAATCCACCCTTCCATGAGGAATTTTTTTAGAAAAGTGGTCAAAATTGGTCCCAACAGCCTTAAGAGAATTGGTCCCAGCAGCCTCCGTCAAAATTGGTCCCAGCAGCCTTAAGAGAATGCCTGCCACAATTCATGGTTTGAGAAGAATTCCCTCACCATTGTACCGTACTATATCTAGTTGGTTTGGATACCTATTCATGATTTGATTTTGATTTAATCTTTCTTTAGGAGAAAGATACATGCCTGCCAAAACAGGGTTTTTCACTGGTGGATGCAAAAATGGCTAAGTAGCCTTAGAAAGATGCCCGCCCTAAATTATGGGTTAGAGTAAATTCCTACAGAACATGGGGGTCTTGTAGATTGGTTTTCGACCTACCTGACCATGTCTTCAGATTGTTTAGGAAGTGGATGAAGAAAAATTTATGGACCTGCCAAAAGGGTGTTTTAGGAAGATTAGACCAAATTGAGAATTTTGTCTAAGTATGGAATTGGTGTTAAATTTGCCCAAGTGGCCTTAAGGAAATACCCGCTATGCCTCATAGGATGATGTGAAAAATGTATTGAGAATGTGAGTCTCTAGAGTCTTGTATGGATCATACAACCATGTCACTTTCCTCACCAAACTACAACATATATTCAAGGAAGAATTGGTCCCAGTAGCCTTAGTCAAAATTTGTCCCAGCAGCCTTAAGAGAATGCCCGCCACAATTCATGGTTTGAGAAGAATTCCTACACCATGGTACCGTTCTATAGCTAGTTGGTGTGGATACCTATTCATGATTTGATTTTTCTTTAATATTTCTTGAGGAGAAAGATACAGTCCTGCCAAAATAGGGTTTTTCACTGGTGGATGCAAAAATGGCTAAGTAGCCTAAGAAAGATGCTTGCCCAAAATAATGGGTTAGAGTAAATTCCCGCAGCACATGGGGGTCTTGTATATTGGTCTTCGGCCTACTTGACCATGTTTTTGGATTGTCTTGGAAGTGGATGAAGAAAAGGTTATGGACCTGCCAAAAGCATGTTTTAGGCAGATTATACCAAATTGAGAAATTTGTCTAAGTATGGAATTGGTATTAAATCTGCCCAAGTGGCCTTAAGGAAATGCTCGCCATGCCTCATAAGATGATGTGAAAAATGTATTGAGAATGTGAGTATCTAGAGTGTTGTATGGAGCATAAAACCATGTCACTTTCCTTACCAAACTACAACATATATAGTAATCGAAAGAATTTTTCCTAGCAGCCTTAGTCAAAATTGGTCCCAACAGCCTTAAGAGAATGCCCACCATAATTCATGGTTTGAGAAGAATGCCTGCATCATGGTACCATCCTATAGCTAGTTGGTTTGGATACCTATTCATGACTTGAGTTTGCTTTAATATTTCTTTAGGAGAAAGATACAGGCCTGCCAAAACAAGGTTTTTCACCGGTGGATGCAAGAATGGCTAAGTAGCCTCAGAAAGATTCCTGCCCTAAATTATAGGTTAGAGTAAATGCCCGCAGAACATGGGGGTCTTGTAGATTGATCTTCTACCTACTTGACCATGTCTTGATATTGTCTTGGAAGTGGATGAAGAAAAAGTTATGGACCTGCCAAAAGCATGTTTTAGGCAGATTAGACCAAATTGAGAAATTTGTCTAAGTATGGAATTGGTGTTAAATCTGCCTAAGTGGCCTTAAGGAAATGCCCGCCATGCCTCATAAGATGATGTGAAAAATGTATTGAGAATGTGAGTCTCTAGAGTGTTGTATGGAGCATACAACCATGTCACTTGCCTCACTAAACTACAACATATATTTAAGGAAGAATTGGTCCCAACAACCTTAAGAGAATGCCCGCCATAATTCATGGTTTGAGAAGAATTCCCGCACCATGGTACCGTCCAATAGCTAGTTGGTTTGGATACCTATTCATGATTTAATTTTTCTTTAATCTTTCTTGAGGAGAAAGATATAGGCATGCCAAAACAGGCTTTTTCACCGGTGGATGCAAAAATGGCTAAGTATCCTCAGAAAGATGCCCTCCCTAAATTATGGGTTAGAGTAAATTCCCACAACACATGGGGGTCTTGGAGATTGGTCTTCGGCCTACCTGACCATGTCTTCATATTGTCTTGGAAGTGGATGAAGAAAAAGTTATGGAGCTTCCAAAAGGGTGTTTTAGGCAGATTATACCAAATTGAGAAATTTGTCTCAAGTATGGAATTGATGTTAAATCTGCCCAAGTGGCCTTAAGGAAATGCCTGCCATGCCTCATAGGATGATGTGAAAAATGTATTGAGAATGTGAGTCTCTAGAGTGTTGTATGGAGCATACAACCATGTCACTTTCCTCACCAAAGAGTCTCTAAGGAGGAAGATGCAACTTGCCAAAAGTGCCTCCCAGCCATATTTGCACTACTCTAGTAGTGGCAAAACTCCCTAAGTGGCTTCACGGAAACACTTGCCAGAGATTGTCCTGATGATGATAAATTTATCTGAGGGTATGGGGATGTTCTTTGATGAACTGGCTATCTTTCCATGTTCTTAGTTTTTCTTATGGTGACCATATGAGGAAAATAGCAATCTTCCAAAATAGAAGAAAAACATTTTTGCATATTCAAAAGTATGAAAAATTGACTGTGTTAAGAATAGGAGTTTGAGAGGTCAGTTGGAAATGCCAGCCAAGGGATTTCTTTGTACAAGTAAATTCATCGAATGTCATGGATCCATTCTTTGGTAAGTTTTCCATCTGCTCATGACTTCAGGTCTCCATAGGGTGTTCACACATGTGAAATAGGAGTCTGCCAAAATAGGAAAAAATATGTTTTGATGCTAAAAAGAAGTTAAGAAGCTATTTTGATATGCCCTCCAGAGGCTCAGGTTGTCTCAGTAAATTCTAAGGGTGACATGGTATTGTTGCATGGTGGACTGGATATCCAACCATACCTTCAGTTTGCTTAGTGATGGTCAGATGACAAAAATACGAGTCTCATGATGTGATGAGGTTGGAAAGACACATGATGGTGTCCTAATGTCTCATGATGTCTTTGTTACATTCTGATAGTGGTTTGCAAGAGTATGATAATTTTGGTAATTTGACTAAGTGATGAAAAACCGCCCTAAAGTAGATGCGTTATGAAAATGCCCACAATAATTCATTAGAAGAAGAAAATTGTTAAATTTTCATATGCTTAGCGAAGACATCAGTATATCATTTCATTTTTCATAACAAAAGCTTATAAACAAGATCACTGAAATATAGACAAGCATAACCATACAAAAGGAACACAAAGATTTATCCTGGGAAAACCCTAAAGGAAAAAACCCAGCAAAAGCTTCCTTAATATAGATGCCCCAAAAAGATAAAAGGTAAAACCAACAAGGGGATCAAAGCCTGATCCTCCTCCTTCTCCAACTACTTCTCTCCTTCACTAG
>LPNX011110143.1:0-14040 GCA_001517045.1 Pseudotsuga menziesii | reverse complement strand
TTCTACAACAACATCAACAAAAACAATAGTAGGAGAGGACATCATCAACATCATCAGGGTAACACATCTATAAATCATTGGAAGCTTTTCAACATCATATATTCTTCGTATTCAATATTTGACGATAGCAACTCTTTAATCAACATCATCATCTTTTGACCTTTTGATCAGCAACATCTTCAACACTTTGATCTTTTGATCAGCAACATCTTCAGCAACATCTTCAGCACTTAGACCTTTCGATCAGCAGCAACATCTTCAGCACTTTGACCTTTTGATCAGCAACATCTTCGGCACTTTGACCTTTCGATCAGAAACATTTTCAGCAACATCTTCAACACTTTGACCTTTCGATCAGCAACAACATCTTCAGCACTTTGACCTTTCGATCATCACCAATATCTTTAGCATTTTGATCAGCAATGTCTTCAGCACTTTGATCTTTCGATCAGCAAAGGCATCTTCAGCATTTTGACCTTTCGATCAACAACATCATCGCATTCTGATTAGTAACATTGTGATCAGCACCATCATCATACTTCAACTCTCGAACAGAATCATCATCATCATATTCTGATCTTTTGATCAGTATGTCGTCATCATCACATACTGATCATCATCATCATCACACTCTGATCTTTCGATCAGTACATCATCATCATCATACTCTTGATCGTTCGATCAGTATATCATCATCATACTCTGATATTTTGATCAGTACATCATCATCATCATGAAAACATCAACATCATCAAAACATCATTATGATCAAAACATTCAACATCATCAAAACATCAAAATATCATCATCATCACACTCTGATCTTTTGATTAGTACATCATCATCATCATAAAATCATCATCATCAAAACATCGGCATGATCCTTCCTTTCGGAATTGCAGGATCAACATGTCTGTGGTACTTAGACGATCCTTCCTATCGGAATTATAGGATTTAGGTCTTTACGGAGTTACTAAATATCCTTCCTTTCAGAATTATGGGATCAACACATTTGTGGAGCTCAAACGATCCTTCCTTTCAGAATTACGGGATCAAGTCTTTACGGAGCTACTAACGATCCTTCCTTTCAGAATTATGGGATTTAGGTGTTTACGGAGTTGCTAACGATCCTTCCTTTCGGAATTACGGGATCAACACATTTGTGGAACTCAGACAATCCTTCCTATTGGAATTACGGGATCAACACATTTGTGGAACTCAGACAATCCTTCCTATTGGAATTACGGGATCAACACATTTGTGGAACTCAGACAATCCTTCTTGTTGGAATTATGGGATCAAGTCTTTATGGAGCTACCAACGATCCTTCCTTTTGGAATTACGAGATTTAGGTCTTTACGGAGTTACTAACAATCCTTCCTTTCGGAATTACAGGATCAACACATTTGTGGAACTCAAACAATCCTTCCTATTGGAATTACGGGATCAATTCAATGATCCTTCCTTTCGGAATTATGGGATTTAGGTCTTTACGGAGTTACTAACGATCCTTCCTTTTGGAATTACGGGATCAACACAGTTGTGGAACTCAGACAATCCTTCCTGTTGGAATTATGGGATCAAGTCTTTACGGAGCTACCAACAATCCTTCCTTTCGGAATTACGGGATTTAGGTCTTTACGGAGTTACTAACGATCCTTCCTTTCAGAATTATGGGATCAACACATCTATGGAACTCAGACAATCCTTCCTATTGGAATTACAGGATCAATTCAATGATCCTTCCTTTCAGAATTATGGGATTTAGGTCTTTATGGAGTTACTAACGATCCTTCCTTTCAGAATTACGAGATCAACACAGTTGTGGAACTCAGACTATCCTTCCTATTGGAATTACGGGAACAACACACATTCTCGAGTACCGAAGTCACTGTATCTATTATGAACCGAGGTTCAAGGATGACACAATCCTACTACCTTCTCAATGACCGAAGTTCACCGGATCCGTTCTGAACCAAATTTCAAGGATGATACAATCCTGCCACCTTCTCGATGACCGAAGTTCACCGGATCCGTTCTGAACCAAATTTCAAGGATGATACAATCCTGCCACCTTCTCGATGACCGAAGTTCACCGGATCCGTTCTGAACCGAAGTCTAAGGATGATACAATCCTGCCACCTTCTCGATGACCGAAGTTCACCGAATCTGTTCTGAACCGAATTCCAAGGATGATACAATCCTGCCACCTTCTCGATGACCGAAGTTCACTGGATCCGTTATGAACCAAAGTTCAAGGATGATACAATCCTACTACTTTCTCGATGACCGAGGTCATCGGATCACTTCTGGACATATGTCCCAGGAGGATACAATCCCTCTTCATTCTCGAAGACCGAGGTCTCTGGATCACTTCTAGACATATGTCCCAGGATGATACAATCCCATTGCAACATCACTACTCCCCCTTTCTAGGAAGGTCTTTCCAAACCACACCAAGCTTGTCTCGAAAGTGTTCGAACTTTACTCGGGACAGAGGCTTCGTTAGCACATCACCATCTAAACCATCATCATCTACATCTTCAGTATGTGAATACTGAAATATCACCATCTATATCTCCAGTATGTGAATACTGAAAGCATCATCTATATCTTCAGTATGGGAATACTGAAACATCATCATCTGCATATTTATATTGTATGTAGAAATATCGGATTTCTATGTATTATGACGGAACACAGGGTTCTATGTTATCACAACTCTCGTTATCACATAGAATCAATGTAGTATCCATCTTCAGGTCAAGGAGACCTGATATCAGCTTCCGAAACCATATGGCTTCACAACTTAGCAGAGCAATCTGCTATGTTTTCTACTTTTGTTGTTCTAAGAGAAACACTGGACTGTTTCCTGCTAAACCATGAACTAATAGCAGACCCCAAACAAAAGCATTTGCCTGATGTGATTTTCCTGTATGAGATACTTCCAACCCAATCTGCATCTGTATAGCCATACAATCTGTAGTCATGGCTACCATCATAGTATAGACAAAGGTCTATAGTCCCTTTCAGATATCTCATCACATGTTTTGCAGCTACTAGGTGAACCCATCTTGGTTGAACAAGATATTGACTTAAGGTGTTCACAGCAAAACAAATGTCTGGTCTGGTATTTTTTAAGTACATCAATGACCCAATGATTTGTCTATAATGAGTTGCATATACTAACTTTGATGAGTCATCATCTAACAGCTTCAGGTTGGAGTCCATGGGTGTGGCCATGGCTTTGCATTCCAACATATTTAATCTCTTCAATATCTCTACCGCATACTTTCCCTGGTTGAGAAATATTTCTTCTGAACTTTGTCATATTTCCAGACCTAGGAAATAGTGCATTAACCCAAGGTCTTTCATCTCAAATTCTTCTGCTAGTTTCTTCTTGCTTTCCATGAGCTGTTTCTCCTTCCCTGTCAAGAATAAATCATCCACATATAATAACAGGATGACAGGTTCATCTTCTACAACCTTGAGATAAAGGTTAGGATCAACTTTACTCTTGGTAAAACCCATAATTGATAGGAAACTGCCATACCAAGCTCTGGGAGCTTGCTTCATGCCATAGAGGCCCTTCTTCAACTTACATATATGAGTCCATCTGTCTTCAAATTCAAATCCTTTCGATGTAAAACTCTTCCCCAATCATATCATTAAGGAAGGATTGTCTTTACTTCATAATGGAAGCAACTACCATCATAGTTTTGAAGGAAGTGTACCTTGCTTCCTGGAGTAAGTGTCTCTTCAAAATTAATTCCCTCTTTCTTATAGAAACCTCTAGCCACAAGTCTTTCCTTACTTCTATCAGTGACATATTTTATCTTGCAAATCCATTTGTAAGATACCACATGATTGCTTTCTGGTTTGAGTACTATATCCCAAACATCATCATAACATCTTCCATGAGTTCATCTTGTCAGATCATCAACATATCCTAGTCTTCTGCATTCAACTTTGAAGGTTGGAACCCACTTTACTCTTGCTAAAGTCTTGATCCATCAAGAAGTTGTCCATCATGTCGTACCGTGTCGAACTTAGATATCTTCTGTAGTCACTCCCCCTGAAGTGGAGTATTATATTCCTTCTTCATTCTGTATAGGTGATTCTATGCTTGATATATACTGGTCAATAGAGTATGTCATGTCATAGTCTATTCTTTCTGAAGCAAATCATGATTCTTGCTTTGTACACTTGTTCTTGCAGATCCATGTGGAAATACTACGTACTTCCCTTTATGTCTCGAAATCATATCATATACATCATTCCCCATAATCAACTGTTATTCTTTGATCATCGCTTCTTTCATAGCATTTTTTTCATCATCTTGAGTTATCTCTCATACCCATGGTGGTCTTCATCCTTCGAGGTGGATCTATCGCTCTTTGAAGCTCTTTCTTTCGTCATGGTGTCTTTGACCCTGGGAGCTTCAGATTCATGTTTATTGAATTGTCATCACTTGTTCTTCGGAACAAGTCTCATCCTTCTTTTTTTTTAGGAGGTTGTACAGGACCTTTCCTACAATTCAAATGCACTAGTTGCATGGTTAGAACTACATATGCATAACGACAAATTCTTATGCATCATGCAACTATTTAGCCAATACAACATTCATCCATATCTCACAGAAACTTTCTATATGCCTTCCATCTCTACCATGACATCATTGAGATTGTGCACTAATCCAATATGTCTACAAATAGGTTTCATTCTAGATAAGTAACAATAGAGATTTGTATAGAACCATGAGATACTTATCCATCATATGCATGCAAACAACACATCAACTGAATCAAATGCATAACAAAACAATATCATTAAATGACAATTGAATACTTATGTTTTGTTTGTTTCGTGGGTAGAATCCTTCTTGATCATTTTGCTTCATCATCTTCTTCATCCATGAAATCATCATTTCTTATCCAAATGATAAGATGGATAAGAGGTTAGTCAAGAATTGAGTTCTTCATATTCCCCATCGCTTGAGGGATCTTCTTTGAATGGTGAGAGCTTGATCTTCAATTTGATCCCATCTTTCTTCTTCTCTTCTTATGAGACGGGCTTATTCTTCTTCCCAGAGTCAATTGAATGTAATCACTTCCTTTTGGCACACATTCCTCACATGAATGAATCCCATGATCATGGGAGGCCATTCTCTGCTTCCTCTTCTACCGCTTCAAGATGTTATGCATTCTGGATCTTCACATTCTTCAACTGTTTTCTCAAATCCATCTTCTGAATTATGTTCTTATCTTCAAATAGCTTGATCAAGGAATCAAACATCTTCGGTGTCTTTAGGGAATACACTTGTGGTACAAGTTGATCAGTGATTGAATCAACAATGATCTTCTTGGCCTTGATCAAGTTCTTCTTGTGTAAGGATTTGAGGCTCATCTCCCTCTAGAACTGGAACCTCTCTACTCATGTAGGTGTCCAATTCATTTTCTTCAGAGAGATCAAATACTTCCATGCTTAGAAATTTTCAACTTCAACAATATTATCATCAAGCTGATGTGATAGATCACTTTGAAATGAGAACCTCAAATGCAAATAGCAAAAGATTAGATCTTACCGATTTGAGGTGTCCGTCCTGCTTCCGGAGTTGGCTGATCTAGGGTTTGTCAGAGAAACCCTAATTTTCAAAACTTTGAATCTTTTAGATTTAATTGGATAGAAAGATATATCTCTTCAAATGGAGCTGTCCAATGTACTCCTTTTCTGAAAACAATGGAGGGAAGCTCTCGGAACAGGAAGCCCTGGTTTTCCAATTTCTTCTACAGAAATTCCTGTTACTGTTTCTATTATATCTCCAAAATTACTACTCCTCTGTGTTTGAAATTTATTAATTAGGTAACCTTGCATGTCCCTGATCCAACACCATAGGTTTTATCAGAATTGGTTTCACCAATTGGGATTTATGATCATTTTCCCAAGGTGACCTGTTACATGACTGTTCAGAATAGTGAAGTTGTACGGCATGCCACATGTCACTGGTTCATCTTTAGGTTCATAAATTTGGACCAAAAAAATTAAATTCCGTGCTCTTTCTGGAAAATCTTCAGGAATTCCATTTGGACCTTTGTAGCCAACTCTACAACAATTCTTACCAGCTGTCCTGTTTAGGGACGAATTCTGGAAGAGGATGGAACCCTAACTTGGAGAGATCATATCTCCCAGAATATAGCGAATCGGAGGATGAATGTTGGACACCGTGTAAATCAGGATTTTATCTTTGGCCTCTACAATTTTCAACTCCTGAGCCTTCACCAATATAAGGATATAGCAAATGTACCAAAACTTAGTAGTTTTAGTATTTAGGGTTTTTCGAGATCGGGGTCAAACTAGGGTTTGACTTTCCTGGAGTTTCACCCAACCAAATTTCTTGATCCATGTCTCTAAAATTCGATTTTGATGAGGAGAACAATCCTATTCTGGGCTCACTTAAAAATTCTTCTTCTATAGAAAGCCCTAATTTTTCGCACCAAAACTGAAAATGCTCGGAATCAAATTCCACTTCGACAGAAAGATGCGCCCTTCAATGGAGAGTCAGTCTAGCCTTATTTTGTAGATCAATCATGGATAGAGACCCAAAAAATAAGAAGCCCTAGATTCTTTAGCTGCACAATGTCTTCTTTCAGGGTGGCTCTGATACCATGTTAAATTTTCATATGCTTAGAGAAGACATCAGTATATCATTTCATTTTTCATAACAAAAGCATATAAACAGGATCATGTAAAGATAGACAAGCACAACCATACAGAAGGAACACAAAAATTTATCCTGGGAAAACCCTAAAGGGAAAAACCCAGCAAAATCTTCCTCAATATAGATGCCCCAAAAAGATAAAAGGTAAAACCAACAAGGAGATCAAAGCCTGATCCTCCTCCTTCTCCAACTACTTCTCTCCTTCACTAGTGTGATACACAAGCGAGAGTGTGTGTGTCTCAAATGAGGAGCACCACACCTCTATTTATATTCATCAATTCACTTGAATTAACTCATCCGACATGTAGGCTCGAGTTACACATGTAGGCTCAAGTAACCACACTGGGGTGCTAATGACCCACCTTTACAAATAAAGGGGACAACCTCATGACTCTTATTAGTTCTTTCGATTAGAAGCATCAGGGTACAAGATAATACAAGTGGTTCTCCCAGTAGGACCATCGGGGACCACAAAAGATACATATAGAATATTCTTCGAAGTTACAATATTTCTACAAAAATGCCCGCCGAGGAGACACAAAGAAGATTTAGAGGATGAAAGTGGTCATGATGGAATCACCATGTTGGCATCTACCCATTGGGTGTCTCACACCTTAAATTGGATGAAAATAAAAATCTCATCACGTTGATCTGGGGTTTGATAAAAATTCTGGTAAAAATGCGTAAGTGACCTCAGTAAAATGCCCGCCATTTCTAGTAGTTGATGGATTAAATTATTTTGAGGGTGTGGGTCTGTAGAGTTTTGATTGGTGCATCTAACCACATCTTTATTTTGTCCAAAAAATCTCTGAAGATGAAGTTACCACTATGCCAAAAGTGCCCTCTGGCTTGTTTTGCTCCAGGTCAGTAAAATGCCCGCCCAAATCAGAAGAAGATGAGTCTGAAGGGGAGATCAGTTTGGTTGTGCTGAATGGGATGTACTACATCATATGGTATCATTGGTTCAAGAGTTGGTGAAAATAAAAATCCCTCATGTTGACTTAGGGTTTTATAATTTTGTCCAAGTGGTAAATCTGTAGTTTAAAATGCTATTTTCAAATGCCCACCAGATGATGTGTGTGTGTGTGTGTCAATTAATTCATTAAATGACACGTATTTGTTCCTTGTTGAAGTGTTTATCCAGTCATGGTTTCATTTTTCCCTATGGAGGTCACATGAGTGAAAAATTAACCTTCCATGTTGAAAAAAAATCATGTTCACACAACGTATGAGTTTGCCCCCACATAGCTTAAAAATATATACTAAACAAGTTTTCCAGATGCCCACACAAGCCAGATATTTAAATAGAGATTTCTCAGCCAGTTAATTAAAAAAAGATGAAATAAATAAGAGACATAAATAAAACAGAGTTTATTATTTAATTAACATACATAAATTTAATTAAGTTCGAAGAGATTGATGCTTTCTTCCACAACCTACAAGCAGTCTCATATTGATCACTAAAAACATTGGATTCGGAGATGAATTCTCTATAATGTTATCTTATATGCCGATAAATACAAAACTCCATCATACAAAAAAAATTGATTAACTTTCGATAAATACATATGTACATTGATATGCCAACTACAAGGAATTTTTCATTATATGCCGATAAATACAACATTCCATCATACAATTTTTTTTTTCATTAACTGTCGATAAATACATATATACATTGATTTATACATGTCTAACATGTTTCAGAGATGGCTGCAATCCATCCTCTTGAGCAGAAGACAAATCTGAATTGCCTCTCTTGCTTTTCGTAGAAGACTGTAATTGTTCTGGAGTTGGACAAGGCACTTATTGCGATTTCTTTTCAAGATCTTTAACTCTCTGTGAATTTTTTTTTAAATTTTCAAGCAAAACATTTTTTTCCACCATCAGTTTGTTCAACATTTCTACATTTTTCTTATAATTTGTTGATTCCTGTTCTTCCTTGACCTCCAATTTGTCTCTGGTATGTTTTAACTGATTTTTAACTTCAGTCAATTCACGTTTCAGATTATGTATTTCTTTCTCTTGCTCTTTTGCCCTCAACCCTGTCTCGTTGGGAAGGACATGAATTGCACTCATCGCAACAGTTGGCCCTTTTAATTCCTTCTCCAAATCGACAATTGTGGATTTAAGTGTTTGAATTTCCATATCACATCCCAAATTCTGAACTTTTCTACCTTCTAAGAGTTTTGATTCCATCTCCCTTATTTTTGCATCTTTCCCAGCCCTCTTCTCTTTCATTTCTTTATGTAACGGTGATGAGGCATACAAATCACCTAGTGCAAGGCTTGCTGAGAATCTTTCTTGTAGCATCTTCTCTCGACTTGCTAAGGACTTCTTGTTGTATATGAATAAACACCTTATAACCGAGGGTCTGGGGTTACCAACATACTCATAAAAATTGCAGGCAATCGACTCTAGAGTGCAGAAAAGGAAATAGGAGGATAGAAGAGACTCACCCGATACACAACGGTTGATCCTAACTTTGTCCTCTTTTGCTCTGCTTCTCCTCCAAAGCCTTCTGGGATGCTTCTCCTTCATCTGTCAAGAGAAAATCCTCCAAATGTAAGATGGTACATGTATATAAAATAGGTTAGATAAATCATATACAGAGTGCTTAATCATAAGTATTCATCAAACCATGATACATGAAAGACATTCAAGACACATATGGAAGAAGGATTCTCTTTATTAATAATAATGAATGAGTTCAGATTACAACCCAATGCCTGAGACAAGGACTCCTCTACAACCAAAGGATTCTGAGTTCCACTGCTCCAAAGACTTCTGAATAGACTCCACCAGCATAAATTTGCTCTCAAGTATATGTCATTAATACCCTCCCCAAGGCCTTTATTTATACTTTGTGAAATAAGGTAGTTTCGAGGGTTGAGGAGGTTGAGACAGTTAAGGTGATTATGGTTAAGGGCTTAACAAATATTAGATAATCGTGATTTATTATTTTTAATGTCGAAGGAAGGTGTACGCGGGTATTAATACTGGCAGCTCATGTATGACACGCGAGTTTCTCTAAGGGTAACCTGCGTACAAATCTGTACGCGAGATGCAATAACCGATACTCGCGTACAACACGCGAGTTGCATATAGAAAGAGTCGCGTACTTGACATATTTAAAGGTAAAAATAACCAGCTGGATGGATGATAAATGTAGTTCATAATATGCCCATCTACAGTGTTTTAGGCAACCCTCAATCCATAAATGTCCTTTTGTGTGCTAACATAGTGAATGTCGGCACTCATACGGAGAGGTGCCATTCAGGTGGATAACAGATGCCCCCTAATGTGTGAGGTCAGAGGGAAACGATGGCCGAAATACATTATAATATTTATCTTTGGAGGACTCAGAAATCCAATGGAGCAGAGATAGTACCTGAAACAAATACATAGTAATGTCATATACAAAGTCATATCTGAGGATGCTATGTTCAATTTACTGGAACACTAGCTCCTTTACAATATTTGAGTACATCATATGATACGGGGATGAAACCACGTATATTACAAAGGTAGATCGAAGCCACAGTATACAAAAAATGTCGAGTCTTCAAAGATCTGGAAGCTGTGTATATGAATAGAACATAATCTTGCGCAACTTAGTCCATAGGTGAGGAACTAAGGTCTTCATAAACTATCCCAAAGAACCAGTACAATCCCAGCCATGTGAATAAAAGCAGGTTGAAGTCGAACATGGAAGGGATTCAACAATTTGTCAATTAATAAGTAATAATTGAAAACTGAAGCAAAGGAATTCACCATTGAGGATAGTGAATCCTGAGGTACGATCGTCAAAACTCTAGGTCTTTGTCATCAGAAAGTACTGAAACGGAACCATGCTGTGATAAGGAAGGCAATAGATCCTCCAACGGATCACAAGAGTGACCAGGAACTGGGTAACAGAAGGGAGACACAATAGATAACAAATATAACAATGATGGGATCAGGATATAGATCAAACATTGGGTGAAGTATTTGAACAATGAGCACGACACAAAGATGACCCAAGGCAACGGTTAACTTATAGATAGAACAACTAGACTTATTTGTCATGCAGGAGACATGATCAGATTCCCCAGGTATAACGAACAAGAGGAGGAGTAAGAAACTCAAAGTAATGGCTGAACAAAAAGTGATCACTGAAACATGGATATCGGAAAAGACAAAGAGTGCTATGTTCAATGAGGACATGCTGGCACTACTGAAAACAAGAGAAAACTTCTTCCTTACCTTCCCTATTAAATTTTAACGAGTCCAGGAAAGTTAACTCGGATCCCTCTTCATTTTTTTAACAAGCTTGAAGAGATGGGAAAATAATGCTTGATAGTGTCATTGATTCGTGGATTTAATGAGCCCAAACTAGTACATGCTCAGTTGGTGTTTTCACATTTTAGAGAGTCTGAAAACTCCAAAGAAGACTCCAGGGGGGTCCTTTTTCGTCCAATTTAGTCTCCTGAGGCTGAAAAAGTATAAAACATACCACATAAGAACTCTCTTAACTTCCGTAGAAGAAAAGGTGAACCTTTTTCGTACTTAGTCAGGGAGGTCCGAAAAAGGTTAAATTACCACCTACCCAACACTCCTTCCAAAACAACATAAAATACCTTGAGTTTTACGAGTGTGAAGGAAAGCAAGATCACTCGGAAAGATCGATTTGATTACAAGAAATGGGACTTACAACAATAAACTCGTTTCTTTTTTCTTAAGTGTTTAATGAGCATGACAAAGACACAAAGTACACTTGAAATCTTTTTCATGTTTAGGTCCAGAGCACGAAAAAGAGAAAACTAAGCTCATTCCGGGTGTTCCTTTTCCATAAATTTAGTCCCTCAGGTCCGAAAAAGTGATAAACCTATACCTGAGAATACTCTTCTCAATTCAAAAAGAAAAGAGAGCGATCCTTTCTCGTATTATTCCGCATGGTCCGAGAAAGAGATAACCTACCACCGATGCGGATGCTCGTTCACATATTCTTAATGAACTTGAACGGACGAGTTAACTCGGCAGTCAAGTCTGTTTTGAAGGAGTCAGACCTGGGCCTAAAGAAACTCCATAAGGGTGGGGAGTCCTATAAAAGGATAGCTTGTAAAAAGAGATTCAAAGGAAGTTCTATTTGGCGTGAAAAATAGCTAAAAGGAGACCCCTGTACCTGAAACAGTTGTGGCATGAGCACCAAAGAACAACATAGGCTTGGAAAAAAGATACTCATGAAAAAAGGGTCCTATCCATGGAAGAACAATGGTAAAAACTAGGAACTAATGGTTTATAATACCATAGTCCGTGGAAAAATGTTGAATGCTAAGGTTAATGTGGATTGAATAAAGATGCCAAAAATGTATTGGAAATGACAAAACCACCCTATTGGAGCAACAACACTTTATAATGGTGAAAAACCTGTTTCAAAGCAAAAAGAAATATGGTATTAATTGAATGGATTTTCAAACTATAGAAAAAACCCACTTAGAGAAATAAAATTTCTATAAATAGTTGAAAATCAAAACAAAACTCACCATTTGAAATTTTTAGCCAAAAAAAGCAAGTTCTTCCCTCTACCTTTGTTCGATCGTTGTGGACAATCTAACCGACGAAATCAAATTCCGCAAGTTGCAGGTAAGCCTACACCCTGAGCTCTTCATTTTGATCCTAGCAATTATTAATTTGGAGTCCGAATTTCATGTTTAAAAGCATCCTGAAACAAGTCATGGCGCGTACGCGGGTTCACAGTGTGAAGACTTGCGTACACGCGCTCTGTACGTGAGTTGCCTATATAGACAGTCGCGTACAGTATGCGACATGTCTACCTAGACAGTCGCGTGTACTGCGTGAAGAATTTTTCTATGAAATTACTGAATCAAATTACTTGTGTTGCTAGGTGAAAAGATGGTTTTGGAATGGAGGGAACGGGAGCATGAAACAATGGACCAAGCAACGCTCCAATGTGTGCCCACTATACATGCATTGCGAACAAGTGGGCTACTAAAATTCTTTTGCACATCACCCATGCGGTCCAATGTCCGCCTACTTGAGTTCATGATAAATTATTGGGATCATTATTTGGGGATGTTCAACCTATAGGGTGAAACCTTGGAGATTACTACTGAGGACATGTATTTCATTACCGGTCTGCCACGACAAGGAGCACCGATCAACTTAGAGGGCACCGGCAGGGGCGGTGACCTTTTAAGTGTCTAAAAATACATAGATGTGTTTTGCACACCGGGTACTCAAAAGAGAGGGAGCTGTGTCCCTATTGTACATATCCGTGGATTTACTCTATAGGTACTTGTGAGCACCATCATGAGGATTTCAAGATCCTCCTCTTTACATTTGGCTACACGGAACCAAATGAGGCTGGCAATGGACGTTTTCATGGTGCTCTCTATGATTGGTGTTCGGGAGTTGTCCCTATCATGAAAAGAGAACTGTCCGATTGCAAGAGAGGAAGGCGAAAGAACTTTGGTTATGCGAGCATATTAGTTGCCTTCTTCTTTGAGAGAGTACCAGGGTTGAGCCTTGCCATACCTCTACCGGTCCGATCTCCACGTCAGCCGAGGCTGAGCAAGTGGGGAGACATATTCCTCCGTCAAGGAGGAGGAGACACAGTACATAGTGTATATGATGATGATTTCTATACCTGGTGGGAACGACAACTACCGGCACTGGAGCAGTTTCCATATGCCGACATGGACTTTCGAGGTGACCCAGACCTTGTTCTCCCTCTAGGAGGAGCATGGGGAGAGCTAGGTAAATAATTTTTATATTGTATCATTTTTCAAATTTTTATGAATTTTAAAATGATAGATATATACATATGTACAAGTCTTAATCCTATAAATGTGTCAAAATGTAGATATTGGACTGGTCCGCCCTGAGGGGCATCCACACATGTTTTTTCATCTTGTCATAGGCGAAGACTCAGGACTGACCAGGGTTCTAGAGGGGAAGCTGGCCAGGCTGACCCAAAGAGTACCTACCTTGCGGATAGAGCATATCCCGACTGCCATGCAGGAGTTCGTTGTTGGAGTTCCACCGGTCTGGTTACGTCTTTCCAGGTGAGTGGTCAGAGCGGTGCTTGTATATATAGAGGCTGTGGAGGCTGCCGAAGCTGAAGAGGCCGAGGAAGCCAGAGTACAGAGGGACCATGGGGACCAAGGTGGTCCAAGTGACCAGGGTGGTTCTACGGAGATCTAGGACATTTTGATGGACTACGATCCATATTTTGTATATTTTGTATATTATATTGTTATGACGGGATCTGAGGATCAGACCTGACCTATCTATGGACATATATTTTACATATATATATA
>LPNX011110138.1:0-11853 GCA_001517045.1 Pseudotsuga menziesii | reverse complement strand
CCACTCTCTCTCTCTCTCTCTCTCTCTCTCTCTCTCTTTGTTTAAACCCCTAATCCCCAATATTTCTCTCTCTCTCTCTCTCTCTCTTTGTAAACTCCAAACAATTTATATATTTCTAAACCTCTAACCCCTAAAACCCAATCTCTCTCTCTAAACCTCTATCCTTGAATCTCTCTCTCTCTTTCTCTAAATTCTTATCCCCCAAAATCTCTTTCTAAACCCCTCGCTCCTAATCTATCTGTCCTTAAATTTGTAACTGTTAATCTCTCTCTGGCTCTCTAAACCCATAAACCCCAGACTCTCTTTAAACCCATAACATCCAATCTCTCTATCTATCTAAACTCCTATAACGCACAATCTCTCTCTCTCCCTCTCTCTCTCTCTAAACCACTAACACCCAATCTCTTTTTGTTTCTTACACTCTTAACCCCAAACACATGTTTCTCTCTCCCCCCCTCTCTCTCTAAACCCCTAACCCCAATTCTCTCTCTCTCTATCGCTCTGTCTGTAAACCCCTAATCCCCTCTCTATCTATTTATGTATATAAACCCCTAAAAACCAAACTCTCTCTCTATCTATTAAAAATAATAACCCCAAATATATCTTCTAAACCTCTAACCTATAGTACCACTCTCTATCTCTCTAAATCGCTAACCTGTTTTATCTCTCTAAACCCCTAAAATGGAATCTCTCTCTCTCTCTCTCTCTCTCCAAACTCCTAACCCCTACCCCAAACCTCTCGCTCTCTTTCTAATCCCCTAAGCCCAAATATCTCTCTCTCTATCTTTGAACCCGTAGCCTCCAATATCTCTCTATCTTTCTTTCTCTAAACCCATAACCTTAAACCTCTCTCTCTTTAAGATGTTAACCCACAATATCTATTTCTATTTATCCCTCACTTAGAACCCCTAACCCTTAATTTTTCTCTCTCTAAACCACTATCCCACAATATCTCTCACTCTCTCTCTATGTAAACCCCTAACCCCCAATAACTCTCTTTCACACACACACAAACACTCTAAATCCTAATTTATAATCTCTCTCTCTTGCTCATCCTCTGAACATATAACCCTCTCTCTCTATACTTCTAATACCTATACTACCAATCTCTCTCTCTCTCTCTCTCTCTCTAAGACTCTAAACCTGTATCTCTCTCTCTCTAAACACCTACCACAAACCCCTCTCTCTCTCTAAACCCCTAACCTCTCTCTCTCTAAATTTCTAACCCACAATATCTCTCTCTCTATGTGCCTAACCCCCAATTTTCCTCTCTCTAAACCCCAGAACTGAAATATCTCCCTCTAAACCCCCAACCTACAATCTCTCTATCTCTCTCTCTAAATTGCTAACCCCCAATCTCTCTTTTTCAAATTCTCACTCTATAAACCCCCAATCTCTCTTTTTCAAATTCTCACTCTATAAACCCCAATATCTCTCTCTCTCTCTGCACACCTAACCTCCAATTTCTCTCTCTGTTTAAACCCCTAACCTCCAATCTCTCCCTTTATCAAAATCCATAATCCCAAATGTCTCTCTTTCTATCTATCTATCTCTACCTTTATCTCTTTCTTTCTTTAAAGTTTTAACCCTCTCTCTCTCTAAACCCCTAACCTCCAATCTCTCCCTTTATCAGAATGCCTAACCCCAAATGTCTCTCTTTCTATCCATCTCTCTCCCTTTATCTCTTTCTTTATCTAAACCACCAACCTCTCTATCACTAAACCCATAATGTCTAATATCCATCACTCTCTCTCTCTCTCCTAACCCCTAACCCCATTTCCCTCTCTATTTTTCTTTCTCTAAACAAATAACCTCCAATATCTATCACTCTCTCTAAATCCCTAACCTTTAATATCTCTCTCTTTAAATCCCTAACCTTTTATATATCTCTCTCTCTTTAATAGGTGTAGCGTTGTGGCATCATAGGCTTGGCCACATGAGTGAGAAGGGGATGCAGATTCTCCACTCAAGGAAACTGCTTCCAGATCTGAAGCAGGTAAGTTTGGAATTTTGTGAGAACTGTGTTTATGGAAAACAAAAGAGAGGTAGATTTCTCAAGGTTGGGAAACAAAAGAAGAGTGAAAAGTTAGAGCTTGTCCATACAAATGTATGGGGACCAGCTTAGGTACAATCTCTTGGTGGCTCTCGTTATTATGTTACTTTTATTGATGATGCAACTAGAAAAACTTGGGTTTATTGCATTAGACAGAAATCTGATGTGTTTGATACTTTTAAGAAGTGGAAAGCTTTGGCTGAGAATGAGACAAGAAAAAGGTTGAAATGTCTCAGATATGATAATGGAGGTGAGTACTGCAGCAAGGAGTTTGACAGTTACTGTTCACACAATGGGATTCACAAAGAGAAGACAGTCCTTGGAACACCCCAAGAAAATGGCATGTTAGAAAGGATGAACAGAACGATCATGGAGCGTGCAAGGTGTATGAGATTGCATGCAGGGTTGCCCTTACAGTTTTGGGTTGATGTTGTAAACACTGTTGTTTATTTAATAAACAGAGGGCCTTCAAGTGCTTTGGATGGTGGAATTCCAGAGGAGGCATGGACAGGAAAACAGGTAAAATACTCATTTCTAAGAGCTTTTGGTTGTGAAGCATTTGTCCATATTGATAAATATGATAGAACAAAGCTTGAAACTAAATCCAAGAAATGTACCTTTATTGGATACGGGGTTGATGATTTTGGTTATCGATTATGGGATCTTAAAAATTGCAAGATCATTAGGAGTAGAGATGTAGTATTCAATGAAAAGGTCATGTACAAAGATCAGTTGTAGGGAAATAAAGAAGAAAAGGAAAACACAGAGTACACTGTGCTTGATGAAATCAAAGAAAATGAAGTTCCAAAAGCACCAGAAAATCAAGAGCAGCAGCAGGTACCTGAAACTCCTGCAACTGTAAGAAGGTCTACCAGGTTAAGTAGACCCCCTGAACGATTCTCTCCTTCACCGTATTATTTATTGATGACTGATTCTGGTGAGCCAGAATGTTTTGAAGAAGCAATGCAGGTAGAAACTAGAAAGAAGTGGGAGCAAGGCATGGATGAGGAGATGGACTCATTGGTAAGAAACCAGATGTGGGATCTGGTTAAGTTTCCTGCAGGAAAAAGGGTATTGCAGAATAAATGGGTTTACAGGTTGAAGGAAGAATATGGAGGAAAGAAGCGGTACAAGGATAGACTTGTTGTAAAGGGGTTTGCACAAAAGAAAGGTATAGACTTTGATGAAATATTTTCTCCTGTTGTTAAAATGACTTCAATTAGAACTATTTTAAGTCTAGTGGTGGTAGAATATTTGCATCTTGAACAATTAGATGTAAAAACGGCCTTTGTCCATGGGGATTTGGAGGAAGATATTTATATGTAGCAGCCACAAGGGTATGAGGTCAAAGGGAAGGAGAATTTGGTTTGCAGGTTGAAGAAGAGCTTGTATGGCCTGAAGCAAGCTCCAAGGCAGTGGTATTTAAAATTTGATAAGTTATGATAGATGTCATTCTGACCTCTGTGTTTATTTCAAGAGGCTAGATAACGGAAGATATATTATCTTGTTATTGTATGTGGATGACATGCTTGTTGCAGGGTCTAACATGCAGGATATAAATGTGCTCAAAATAAAACTAGCTAAATCATTTGCGATGAAGGATTTGGGTGCTGCAAAGAAAATCCTTGGTATGAGAATAACAAGAGACAGGAAAAATTTCAAATTGACATTGTCTCAAGGTGAGTACATAGAAAAGGTGTTGCGGAGGTTTAGAATGCAGAATGCAAAACCAGTCAACACACCTTTGGCAAGCCATTTCAAAATAAGCAATCATATGTGTCCAGAGACACAGGAAGAGATATATTACATGTCCAAGATTCCCTATTCATCAGCAGTTGGGAGCTTGAAGTATGCCATGGTGTGCACAAGACTAGATATTGCACATGCAATGGGAGTTGTGAGCAGGTATATGAATAATCTAGGAAAAGAGCATTGGAAAGTAGTACAGTGGATTCTCAGGTATTTGAGAGGTACCACTTCTCATGCATTATGTTTTGGAGGTTCAGACACTATTCTACAGGGATATGTTGATGCAGATATGGCTGGTGATAAAGACAGCAGGAGGAGCACCACAGGGTATGTGTTCACTGTAGGTGGAACAATAGTAAGTTGGATTTCAAAATTGCAACAGGTTGTTGCACTTTCAACAACAGAAGCAGAGTATGTTGAAGCTACAGAGGCCAGTAAGGAGATGATTTGGTTGCAGAGGTTCATGGAAGAATTGGGTAAGAAACAGGAGAATAGTAGGATGTACAGTGACAACCAGAGTGCCATTCATCTTGCAAAGAACTCAGTTTTTCATTCAAGGACTAAACATATAGAACTCAAGTACCACTTCATAAGATCTCTTCTAGATGAAGAACTATTAAAACTGGAAAAGATTCACACTTGCCAGAATCCTACAGACATGTTGACAAAGGGAGTAACCAGAGAGAAACTGAGTTCCTGCTCAGTTTTTGTTGGCCTTAAAGCATGAAGGTGAAAAGAATAAATTTGCCAAGTCCAAGGTCCAACAAGTGTAGCAGCAGTAGAGTTGGTGTCATTAGTCACCATGAAGGCACATAAAAATGTAATGGAGTGGTTTGCATGTAAATGGGCATATGGCTGTAAGACCTAGTAAGGCATGCATACCCCTGGTAAATCACCGGTAAAGTCAAGAGATAGACCTAGGTGATAGGGGGGTGTATGTAATATTCCTCGGTAAATACTTGAGGGGAGTTGGCGATTACTCTAAGTCAAGTTTAAAGGGGGGATTGTTAGGGTTAACCTTGACTTGAGATCGAGTCAAAGGTGGTTAGGTCTAGCACATGGTTTGGGCACATGGTTTGTTGTAGCCCATGGTATTGTCCCATGGTATTGCATGTGTTAACCTTGACTCAGGATTGAGTCAAAGGTGGTTAGGTCTAGAACATGGTTTGGGCACATGGTTTGTTGTATCCCATGGTATTGTCCCATGGTATTGCATGTGATTAATCCTTTATAAGGCTTGAGGAGGCTCCATTGTAATTGTACTGGGTACTGTATTGTACCGGATGTGGGCATTGTATTGTGCTGGAAGAGAGACTGTGAGAGCGTGAAGAGGAAGTGCAGCGGTTTTGCTGCAGGGCATATCCCTTCATCTTTATAGACTGAAATAAAAGGACTGGAAAATTTGTTTGTGGACGTAGCCCATCATTTGGGTGAACCACGTTATATCTGTGTCTCTCTGTAATGTTTAATGTGTTTTTGCATCTTGTTTATTGATTTAACTATATAATTGTTATTTCTCTACGGTCCTGTTTTCTAACAGCTATCTATATATCTATATATCTATTTAAACCCCTAAACCCCAATATATCTCCTTTTCTAAATCCCTAACCCCCAATCTCTCTCTCTCTCTCTCTCTCTCTATATATATATATATATATATGTGTATGTATGTATATGTATATATATATTTGTAGCCCGTAATCTAAACCCCTCACCCCTAATATATCTCTCTCTAAATCCCTAACCCCTAATCTCTCTCTTTCTCTTTGTTTCTCTCTTTTTTTATCTCTCTCTCTCTAAACCCATAACCCATTCTCTCCCCTCTCTCTAAAACCCTAACCTCTAATATTTATCTATATTTCTCTCTCTTTCTCTCTAACCCACTAACACTCCAGTATCTCTCTCTCTCTCTCTCTCTCTCTCTCTGTAAACCCCTAACCCCCATCTCTCTCTCTCTCTCTCTCTCTCTCTCTCTCTCTATATATATATATATATATATATATATATATATACCCCCAATCTCTCTCATTGTAAACCTTTTTTTTCTCTCTCGCTCCCTCTCTAAGAACCTACCTCAAATCCCTCTCTCTTTCTATCTATATATCTATTTAAACCCTTAAACCCTTTCTTTCTCTTTATTTATTTAAACTCCTAATATCTCCCAAGATCCCTAACCCTCAATCTCCCTCTCTTTCTCTCTCTCTCTAATCCCCTAGCCCTCAATCTCTCTCTCTTTATACCTATATCCCCCAATCTCTTTCTTAAACCAACAACCTCAAATTTCTCTCTCTCTCTTGCTAGAAAACTAACCCCAATATCTCTCTTAGTAAACTCTCACCCTCTCTCTCTCTCTCTAAATCCCTAACTATTAATCTCTCTCTTTCTCTCTAAACCCATAAAGCCTAGATAGTGTCTAAACCCATAACCTCCAATCTCTCTATATATCTAAACTCACAAAACCAAATGTCTCTCTCTCTCTCTCTCTCTCTCTCTCTCTTTGTGTATATATATATATAAGTTCATAATTCACAATCTCTCTCTCCCTCTCTCTCTCTCTCTTTAAACCACTAACACCCAATATCTTTCTATTTCTTACACTCAACCCCTAACACATGTATCTCCCCCCCCCCTCTCTCTCTCTCTAAACCCATAACCCTCTCTCTCTATCTATTTATGTATATAAACCCCTAACACCCAATCTCTCTATCTAAACACCTAACCTATAGAAACAAACTCTCTCTCTCTAAATTGCTAACCCTTTTATCTCTCTAAACCCCTAAACCGAAATCTCTCTCGCTCTCTCTCTCTCTCTCATCCCCAAATCTCAAATATTTCTCTCTTTGTATTTGAACCCTTAACCTCCAATATATCTCTATATTTCTCTCTCTAAGCTCATAACCTTCAAACTCCCTCTCTCTAACATGTTAACCCACAATATCTATTTCTATTTATCCCTCTCTTTGAACCCCTAACCCTTAATTTTTCTCTCTCTAAACCACTATCCCACATTATCTCTCACTATTTCTCTATGTAAACCCCTAAACCATATTAACTCTCTCTCTCTCTCTCTCTCACACACACACACACTCTAAACTCCTAATCCATAATCTTTCTCTCTTTCTTACCCTCTGAAACTCTAACCCTCTCTCTCTCTAGACTTCTGTTATAGCTCAAAATGACACATCTCTGCCTGTGACCACTTTCCCATGATTCCGTCGCATGTCAACACTTCCATGATGACACTTCATGAAAAGTCACGGAAAAAACACCTAAGTTGGAGGACCCATATATTGAGTTTTGTAACTCCGTTTCACCTTATCTTTGCACCGTTGGAAAGATATTTCCATTAGCTAAAACTTTTTACAAGACACCAAAGTCTGAAAATTCCCATAAATACCGTAAAAATGAGTATTTTGTCTATACACGACTTGCCTTAAGGCAAACCCGCGTATGATACGCGAGTTGCTCTCTGTCATACCCGCGTATACAGAAAGTTTCTCATATACGCAAATTTCTGTACTAGAAACCTACATATATTTCTCGTGTATGCGACTGTCCAGTTATGCAACTCGTGTATGCCTTTTAAAAATGTCAAAAAACACGCCTTTTGAATTTTGGTTAGTTTGGGTAGTTATGCAACTGACTCCTTCAGTTGTAACTACTTTGTCTTCACCCCTAACTCTTGTTTAAGCATATACATAGAGGTAGGGAGGTCCATGAGAGGAGACTTGAATATTTGCATTGTTATGCTAGAGGAATTGGAGCTCTCTTTTCCCACACCTTTTCCCTAGCGGTCATCCCTTTATGTTGCAGAGATTGGAGGCTGAGTTCTTTGGAGAAGAGAAGCAGCAGAACCAGAGCAAGGTTTCATGAGGTTCCAAACTTGAAGAGAAGGTATACTTGTACTTGTTTTCAAGATTAATAAAGATGTGATGTCCTTCTTCTTTCCAAATCATTGTTCAATGTGTGATTGAATCTCTGTTTATGATCATATGATGATGTTAGTCACATCCTTAGTTCATGTTTATTTGATTATCATTGTTCTATATGTGGTCATAATGGTTTGAGGAAGGTATAATTCGTTTTGCAGGTCTCTTGGAGCAAGAGGAGCAAGAAGAGGATTGAAGAGAAAGCTTGGACCAACCTTCAGTTAATCAGGTGTGGACCTTTCTTATCTCTGAAACTTGCTTGTATATGCTTGCTGAACATTGTGCATCTCTCTTTCAACCCCAGTATGTTGATGGCCTCTTAAACCCTAGCCATATCATACTTTCCTTTACAACAGAATAGACGACTCCGCTTGGGAGAGCCTTGTCTATTTGGGGTTTCTCTTTATTTCTTTCAGCCTTTTGCATTGTTTCAGGTCCTTATTGCCACTTAGGAACACCTCCTCTGCCTCCTTAAGGCAGTTTTGGACCCTTTTTGTGAGTTTTCCCACCCATACGCGACTTCCTTGACTGAACGGTCACGTGTCTAGTTTGGTATACGCGACTGCCTGTACTGGCAACCCACGTATGATACGCGACTTGTTAGTTATACAACTCACGTATGCTTACATACGCGAATTGCTGTATTAGCAGCCCGTGTATGACACGCGACCCGTCAGTAGTACAACCCGTGTATGCCCCTTTAAACAGTTCTTTTCCTCTTTTGTGATTTTTCTTCTGTTTGAAGGTGTTTTGACAGGTCTTTTGGGGTCCTCTGTAGGTGCATGAATTCAGGGAGTTAGTGTCATCCCTTTTTGGTTGTTCTTTATCTATGTGGTAAGCCCTTTGATAGCATTAGGGTTTGCTCTTTGCTCTTTCCCCCACCTCCTTTGCTTGGTATGATTTTTGGCTTATGTTTCTGGTCAGCCTCTGTCAGTGATCTTTCTTTGAGTTCAGAAGCTTGTTGGTGTTGGTTTCCTTCTTCTTTTGTTGGTTAAATTCACCATTCCAAATAGTTGACTTGTATTTTATGCAATCCTTTCTTCCAAGTAGGGTTTATACTGACTTTAGGGAATTCTAGAGTTTGTTTGGTGGTTGTATAGCAAAGTTCCTTTTGCTTTGTTCTTATTATCTGCATACTTTGTTTTGTAGGTAGTTTTTCTTTTGCATTTATAAAAGAAAAAAAAAGAGAACATATACTTTTTTTTGCTGCTGTCCCCACCTACCTCCTTCTTTGGCTTGACCTTGTTGGACAAGGTACTGAGCAGCCTTTGTTCGTAGGTTTAGATTAATACTTGGGACTTCTTGACCTTTGTTTATGTCAGTCTTTTTGCTCAGTCTCTTCAATCCAAAGTTGTTGGCTTGTTTACCTTTGTAAGCCTTCCTTTCAAGAGAGGTTGATATCTAACTTTAGGGAAACCTAGGGTTTGTTTGTGGGGTGTAGAGTAGTTGTCCATTTGCTTTGCTTATAGTACTTGCTTGCATTAGTTGATAGGCTGATTTTTCTTTTGCATTTATAAAAGAAAAAGACAAAAACACATGTTTGCTTTATATGCATGTAGATTAGGTTTTTATTCTAGATTGCATGGCATGATATCATTGTTTTTTATAAAAAAATAAATATAAAAAGAATTTGTTCTTTTGTGGCTTTAAAATTTCTATTTAAAAAAAAAATAAAGAGAATAGTTTTTGCTTTTTGCATTCCATATCTCTTTGCTTAGTCATTTTGTTTCAACTTTGAGTCAAAACACTACATAAGTTTCATGCCATTTACCCTCTAACTAAAAACAGCTCTTAAAATAAATGATATAATTTAAAAATTACTAGTAAGTTTTATTTTATAGGGTCATACACCAACTAGCTCAGGCTAGACTTGTGGATTAGCGTGTTTCAACTCTCCACAAGTATTAAAAATTCAAACGTAGTTGGCCAATCACTAGGTAAATCCTTTTCTACGTTGATTGTATCTGGGAAGCTCCTCTCAAATGGGAGTTAAGCACGAGGCTGCATGGAGACTTCGACTGAGGAGATAACCCTCCGATTCCTTGTCAAAGCATAGACCAAGGTTTTTACGCATCTGGGGATTCTGTCTTAGATAGGGTTTCGGGCTCATCTACCCTACCCATGCGTACAAATTAGGCTTGCGACTGTCCCCCCAGAATGTCAATATAGTTAAGGTAGCCTTTAGTCTCTTTGACATCTAGGGTTCATACACAGGTACACCGGAAGGTTATTTCTGGTTGACCTTGGACGGGCTTGGAAGGTAACCCCGGTAGAAAGTGTGGGAGGGCGGTGGGTGATTCCTCCACTTGTGCCTAAGAACATCTACAGGGATGCCAAGTAACTGTCTATCAGCTTTCTTCTGGAAAGTATATCTTATACATGTTTGTCTGTTTTGCTTTAGGAATTTTTTAGTGAGTGCTGTGTGGTTTGTCTATAATTAGTGTGCCTTTAGGTGTATACTTTGTAATTTTGGTTGCCTATCAACCTCAGACTTTGTCTCCTAGTTTGAAACTATGGCTAACACCCCTTTGAACACCAACCAAGAGATCCCCATGATGGGAACTCCTTCTAATATTCCTCTCACGGGGAATGTTGGTGTTCCCTTGATGGCCACCCTGAATCTACCTGGATTCACCTTAGGGCTACCGGTGTGGTTGTTTTCCACTCCAACTGTCCTGAATGCTCCTGATGCTTCTCAAGTAAGCTCCTTATATCAAGGGCATCAAAACACTGCTTCCCCTTCACCTGTAGTTGATTCTCCTCTTCCTTCTACCTCATGCGGTGAAATTACTAATACTAATAACCGGCAGTCTAAAAGGAGTAAAAGAAGGAGGAATAGGAAGAAGGCACATAAGCAAGGGGGCACCCATTCAACCTCTGCAAGTCAAGTTGAACCTCACCACCCAGCGTTTGTATTTCATGCTGGGGGCACCTATCCAACCTCTGCAGGTCATGTTGGATCTAAGCACTCAACCTCTACAAGTCAAGTTGATCTTCAGCATCCAGCCTCTGTTGATCGTGCTGGTGGGATCCTTCCAACCTTTCCAGGTCACGTTGGATCCAGTCACTCAGCCTTTGTAGTTCATGCTAAGGGCACTCCTTCAACCTCTATTTTTCAAGTTGAACCTTCCCATCCAACCTCTGCAAGTCATGTTGGATCCATCCATCCATCCCCTAGTGTTCATGCTAGTGGGATCCTTCAAACCTTTCCAGGTCACATTGGATCTAGTCACTCGGCCTCTGGAGTTCATGCTGAGGGCACCCGTTCAACCTCTGTTGTTCATGTTGAACCTCCCCATCCAACCTCTGTTATTCATGTTGGATCCATCCACCCAACCTCTGTTTTTCATGCTGGGGGCACACACTCAACTGCTGCAAAGCATGTTGATCCTAACCATTCAACCTCTATTGTTCATGTTGGTGGTGCCCATCCAACCTCTGCAAGTCATGTTGAATCCAGTCTCTCATCCTCTGCAAGCCATGCTGGGGGTAGTCTCTCAGCCTCTGCAAGCCATGCTGGGGGCAGTCTCTCAGCCTCTGTGGTTCATGCTGAAGACAATCCGTCAGCCACTATGAGTCATGTTGACACTGTTGAAAAGAATACCCGTTCAAAACCCAAGCCCAAATTTCCTTGTAAGCTTTGTGAGGGAGACCACCTTACTTATAAATGCCCTTCTATCGCAGAGGTGCGAAGAGTTTGGTTTCATGGTCATCCTGTTTTTGAACATTCTCTCTCTTTCTCACCCTCTAAACCTCTTACGCTCTCTATCTCTAGACTTCTAAATAGTATAACTCCGAACATCTCTTTATCTCTCTCTCTAAACATATAACCCCTAATCTCTAAATCTATAATTCCTAAACCCAATCTCTTTATATTTCTCTAAAACTCTATCCCCTAAGCCCCAATCCCTCTTTATCTCTAAGCTCCTAACCTCAAATCTCTCTCTCTCTCTCTCTCTCTCTCTAAATTCATAGCATGAAATTTGTCTCTCTAGACCTCTCACCTCTAGTCTATTTATCTGTAAATATCTAACCCCTAATCTCTCTCTTTCTATCTCTCTCTCTCTCTCTCTAAGCCGATAACTTCCAATCTCTCTCTCTATCTAAAATACTAAACCCCAA